>NEWO01000035.1:2875291-2886740 GCA_003013225.1 Phalaenopsis aphrodite | reverse complement strand
AAAAAACTAAAATTCAACAAACGTATACTTGCTGAAGAAATGGTGAGTTTTTGTTTAGTTTTATTTTATTTTATTTTATATAAATAAGAAAATTTATATCCATACCACACAATTCCTATATATTTATATGTCTAACATCTAAATTTTCATATTTACAATTATAGTATTTTGACCTCATAAGCTAGGATGAAAATGTGTATTTAAATTTTTAAAAGTAGGTACTTCTGTGATTTTTTAAACTTTGCATGCTGATCATGTAAAAATAAAAGTTTTGGGGGTTAGATATGTAAATACATAAGAATAATATGGTATGCATGAAAATGCTCCTTCATTATAATTCCGCTTTCTTGCGATAGTTCCAACCTCATTTAATTATTGGTTGATTGGAAAGAAGGATTAAAAATGAAAATTAGTTTTTAGTGATTTTTTGAGGAAATTAAATCATTATGATTGAAGGAGATTATGAGGGTTTATGAACATTTTTAAATACATCTAACTGAATGATAAGTAATACAAAAACTATTTGAACTATATTTTCAAACTTCAAACAACTAAATATGTTATAAATATATCTATGTTAAAGAATGCGTTGGGGCATGAGGTGCCTAACCACTCTATGGGCTCAACCCCCGCTAGGTCTGGGGCTGACCAATGTGAAAATAATTCAAGTACCACCTAACTTAAGGCGATATTGTGCCACCAAGTGATTCAAACCCAGGACCTGGAGAAAAAATTTCATACATAAGACGTACGCAGCGCTGCGTACGTTAGAGAGGTTATTCTGAGGGTATTGAGAGGTTATATCCGCGTTATAAACTATGTAACATCCTTGTAAACTACCTGTAACCTATCTATAACCTACAAATATATGAAAACAAAAATACATAACTTACTAGAAGGTACAAATAAGTTACATGGAGGTTACAAGAGGTATAACACAGATATACCCCTCAAATATCCTCTAAATAACCTCCTAACATACGCAGTGTCACATACGTCTTACGTATGCAAATTTTTCTCCGGGACCTAAGGGGACTTGGACCTTCAGATAGGCTGCTCTACCAACAGGCCACTGAACACATACATATATAGAGACACACACACACATTGCCTTGATATTGAGTTATTGATGGGTGGGAATTTAAAGATTATTTTACATCTGTTTCTATGTATATATATAAAAAAAAGGAGTTAAAATGAGTTCAAATTATCATACAGCAGCAATAGTAGTGGGGTAGTGATCCCTCCAATCAATCCAACCCATTTTGAATGGCTGAGATAAATTTCAATATGATTTTAATTTTGGGTTAATTAAATATATCACAACCATCCAAAACAGATCAAATGGTTATGAAGAAATAAAAACATCGCTACAATTACCTATGAACAATTGGGCTCACTCTATTCTGATTTTTGTTTTCAAAATTGCTATTCTTTAAGTGGATAAAATACAAATCATTCCGAGTGAATCAAACGGCCAGAAGTGAATATGATTGCATCTCTAATGTTATCAGCCGTCTGATAAGATTTTGCAAATAGATACCTCTTTTTCAACCACGGGTTGTAACAAGGTCCACTGACTGTTGTGAAATCCACATATCTGTACATAATGTTACTGAGAATTGAACAATGATTATTTTGCCCAATGCGGAAATAGTGACAAAATTACATTTATATATTATGAAAATTACCTAGGAAACCTCGGTTGAAGATGACAAGGAACCATCCAGTGCGTCTCTTCCTGCGTCAACATCTTCATTTTTACAAGACAAGTCATCATCCGCATCTAAAATTTCAGATTGAAAATCTGAAGTTTCATTCAAGGTTTGTTCCAACTCTTCAGTGGTAGAAATATGAAGCAAGTCTGGAAGATCAAGCTTTGTTAATTCACTGCTTCCATTTGATTGTACCATGTCTGTCACTCTCACCTGATAATGTTGTGTAAATTTCAGCTGCTAAGCTCAATATTATCATATGGTACGCTTTTTTTTTTGGGGGGGGGCAGCATTTACATTTATACCGCAGAATTCTTATGCAATACATACCTAACACCAAAACATTCATATTATAAAATACCACTATTACTATCTTCAAGTGAAATATATCTTTTCATGCATAGGCTTATGACACCAAGGAATATCAAATTTCGGGTGTTAGATATGTGAATAAATAAGAATTATGAGGCATGTATGTAAATTTCCCTTTTCCTTTTTAATATTTGGTTACCTGCAATGGCTTCATGGCATCGTAAACTTGGTCAATGTTTTTGGTGAGTCCCTCTTGAGCTTGAAGTTCCATAGAATCTCTCAGTAGCTGACTCAAAAAATTGACATCATCGGACATTACACCTAGCCCTCTTAAGAGCTTTGAGCCAAGCTGCAGACTTGTCTGTAATAGAACAGTTGATTAATTATAGAAGAAACGCTATGAAACAAAAGCGCATGCGTTGAAAAAGCAGATTACAAAATCTACCTCAGTATTTTCAAGCACAGCATCAGTTGCGCCTGCTTTTTTCAGATCAAGAAGATGATTGAGATCCTGAGCTCTGGCAAATATGGGAACCTTCAAGGAAAAAAGAAAAAGAAAAAGAAAAGGAAATTCACTTCAGTTCCAGATTTCACCACATTTTTGTTCGAATATAAATTTTATAGCTTTTGTTATAAAAGGTCATTTGCTTTTGTTAGAAGAAAGAGAGAATTGTAGATGGCTATGTATTTGGTCAATTGTCCTTGGATGCAAGCAGTTATGCATATGAACAAGAAGAAACTACTGAAGAAAAATATATAAAAAAGGAATTAGCATGAAACACGAAAAAAAATATATTATAAATAGTGCAAATTTCTACTATAAATAAATTATGCTATGTGATAATTTTGATATGATTACATTCACCTCAAATTCAAGATAACATGGAAGATGTCAAGTTAAGTTTTGAATATAATAGTAACAAAAAAATCAAGTAGTTGAAGGTATTCTTGCCTAGAGATTGCGAGCGTCGTAAGAGGAGAACAATCTATCCATAAAACAGAGGCAGTAGTGAATTGGACAAAGTTGGTTATAAGATCTATGTTAGAGAAGGAATGAATAAGATCCTTAAAAAGAGACATAGATAGATAACGCTAGTAAAAGTACAAACGGAGAATATTAATGAAAAGTGTATGCATCGGAACTACCGTCACAGATCACAACAATAAATAATGGCCGAGAATACAAAGCTACCCTCTAGACGAAGCGATCAAACCGACAATTCAACATCAAAGATGAGAAGCCGCATCTCTAAACCCGTGATATGTCAATACTCCGAAGAAGATTCTCTACCCACTAGAGGCAAGATCTGCCAAGGGTAAAACGCAAATCATCCCGACAACGAGTTTCGTCGAATACTCCGCATAGGCAACAAGTTCCGCACAAGACCTTACAAGAGGGAAGATCTGACCAAGGCGACAAACCGACCAGATAGACGAAACACATGTCCTGTAAGACTTGAGCCAAACAACAAGTAAGCCACAACTCTCCAGTGAAACAAGTTAACCCATCAATCGACCGACCAAACAAAGCAATAGGTCTTGCATAATCAATCGATCAGACCTTTTGCCAAGACGACCGACCATATTTGGACCAACCAATTACCCCCACTCAGCATAGGCGGATTTCAATTTGCCGCCCGACATGACCGGTCACTTGCCGACCGACAATATTTACTCAAACTCTTAAGTCATTGCAAACAACTATTTTTATCAACATTATGACTGTCATTAATTCAAATTATACGCATTAAATCCATTAAGGGCAGTTACCACAATGGTTCCCACATTCCTTAATTGTATCAATTATACTTCTTTAAATAGGCAGTCTCGAATGGGATAAAGGGACTCTCTCTGGCTTCCTCTGGAGGAGATTACAATGCACTCTCTTTCTCTTGCCTCTTTCGATTCCAACTCTCGGGGTGTGCTCATAATAAAAACAAGTTAGAATCCAACAAAAAGAATTGATGGAGAATGCTGGTGAAGGCATCAATGTAGTGAGGACTAAATGACACTAACGAAATTTTCATAGGAAAACAAAAATAAATCACATAAGCATTCAAACCAATGTGAAACAAAGGAGTCGAAGTAGCACCAATGGCTAACAAAGGAGATGAGGATCTCATAAAGAAAGTAGTAGCTGGAGTACAGGCACAAGTATATGTGACAGTGTGAGAGCAAGCCAATGGAGATCAAATATTCAAGGAGTGTAACATTCGTGGGAGATGTTTAGAAAAAAATCATGAGGATTTTTGCCCGTGGCTAGGATAGCATATCATAAGGGGGACAACTGTAAATAACAACATTTTTACTAAATTGATTTTAGGTATAAATATATGAATGCCTATATAAAAGTGAAAGAATAAATCAATAAAGAAACTTATAATAAAAATAATATCATCAACAACTAGAAAAATATATATAATAATAAATAGGCATGTTCCTACTAAATAATTTACACCAATTGATAATTTAAAAATTATACCAGCTTTTACCCATATATATATATATATATAACCGGTGAATTAATGTATCTTACAGTCGATAGAAAAAAAAGGAAATGAAATTGCGTGCATTCATCTTTATGTCCATGTTCTGCCAATGCATGCAAATATATGGCGATGGAGTTCTTGCAAATGAAAATCAAATGTGTATGGATTTGTTCTTAAATTATTATAAGTTTCAAAATATACATAAAGGGCAGAAATAAGTAAATTGCTCAACAAAAAACATACAGCGGGAAATGCAAGGCGGATTCTTTGAACAGCCTTGATGGTTATTGCCTTTTCCGTGTACATAACCATGACAGCTTTTGGAGAGGAAATACCTGCAGATTGCAAAACTGCTGGGCGAGATCCATCGCCATACAGGATTGGAAATCCCAATCTCCGAGCAGCCTGATGGACAGATTAATAGAGAAAGCTAAAATGTTTGGGTTGAATGATGCAATATCAGGAATAACAGAAGGAAAATCAGTTGTGCCAAAATAAAACTCTCATACCTGCACCTCGCTAAGGTTGAGATCAAATACAACATAAGGCCATCCAATGGTATTACTCTCACATCCGGAGGCCAGTGGCATGGATAAAAAGTTCGCAAGAACCTGCACCACATATTAATTTAAGGAAATCAGAAAAAAAGGTTAAATTAGTGAGAAAGTTGACAAAGTCCAATTCCAAATATTTCAAGGATGCGCTGAGTGGTAAATATAGCACCTGCGCCATCTGTCCAAATCCAAGAATGACAACAGGATCTGTTGCCTCGAAGCTCACTGGTTCTGTGTTCTTCTGCCAATGAAAATGCATTGCTTATTCCAAATTAGAATTAAGGAGAAAGAAAAAAGTCAACTCTACCATCCACTTAGCAATTCATGGGCATGAGTCACCTACTTCTTTTACTTGAGGCTTTTGATCAATGATTACAGCAGCCTTCCTTCCAATTTCATTGAGTAAAGGAGTTAATGCCATTGAAAGTACGACGATAATGATAAGGAGTTTGTTCAATTCAAGTGGAAGAACTCCAAGCCTGTTTAACCAGTTCCCTATAAAATGTAATGAGCCGAGCATATAAAGTTTGATTATTGTGTCAGCTTGTAATTATCTGACCTGTTTGCTAAGGAGAATACGACAAATCCAAATTCACCGCCTTGAGATAGAAGAAATCCTATCCGTATGCTTTCTTGCAAGGTTAAACCAACACGTGGACCTATTGCAGTTATGATCAGTGTTTTGATGACTATTAAACCAGTTAAAAGGGTGAGTACATTTGGCCATTCTCGGACTAGAAGCTGCATAGAATGAAGCAAGAAGCGAGAGTTTCTCATTAAATTATATTCAATGCAAAAAATGCATCACCCTTGCACATCAAAGCATAGCATTGGAAAACTAGCTATTTCTTGGTAGATTCTCTTCATTCAATATTGATGAAACCCAACCCCATATTGTTGGGAGAAGGCTAATAAAGATGGCATCACTAATAAAGTGGCCTGAAATAGTAGGCACGCGGCAATGTAAAAGACCTACCTGCATGTCAATAGATGTCCCAGTGGTTACAAAGAATAATCCAAGGAGTAAACCTCTAAATGGTCTTATGTCAGCTTCAATTTGCGTCCTAAAATTAGTTTCTGCAAGAAGAGCTCCAGCTAGAAATGCCCCTAGCTATTTGTTATAATAGATCAATAAGCACGTCTAACAGAAATTTTCATAATGTTTTAAAAAGCATGGAATGGGTTACATACGGTGTCACTGAAACCTAGTGCCTGTGTTAGGAGTGAAGTCCCTGCAACTGTAAGCAGGCAGAGAGCAACAAAAGCTTCAGAACTCCTTGATTCAGCAACCACCTATGTATAGAATAAAATAGCTCAGAAAAAAACAAAAGAATAAATATTTTGGTATTAATTTGATGAGATTGATACAGACTTCAAAGATACGCCTGAGAAGAAATTTCCCTCCAAGGGATAGTAGACCAAGTCCACCTAATGCTTTCAAGCTTTCTGCTGCCAGCGTTGGCCATATGCTTTCATTTCCAAGATTCTGCAATAGAAGCTCAGATTCAAGCAAGATCCAAGAAAAACAGTCACAATGTAGATAAGCATATGCATGGGCATGCCCCATTAAGAGAGGGAGGGAAGACATGGGCTAAAATAAGGTACAGATGTAGATATAACATTTTATATCACTAGCAAGAGCCTAGCAACAAAGAAATTGATTTAAAAAGATCTCAATTCTAAATAACTACTAATGTTATTCTTATTGTGTGAAGAAAAAAAAAACCATACTGAGTTTCCCCATGTAATGAGGTATGAGCTAGAATCATTATAAAGAACTGCTCCAGCAACAAAATGGTTTATCAAGTCTGCACGCTAGACTATTCAAAACAAACAACGAGGAAGATAGGGTACCGACAAATTGAAAACTTCAATGATTACTTATTGAAGTCCACTCAAATTTTCATCCTAATAAGAAAGTGAGAGTTATTCAAGAGGAGTCGTATTTGAATAATAGGCCGTTTGATTTGCTGAAAAATGAATATAGTGTAAAAGAATGATGTGTAATTGAAATGCAGTATATTTGAAGTACTTTGGAGTTTTTTGGTTTGATGTAACATAAATGCAGGAGTCTATGCTTTTATGTTTAGTTCGAAAAAAAATAAAACAATGTAAAATACGGTTAGTGGCGGTGTGACAGTAGGAGGAGCTACAATTTGTAGCAAGTGACAACAATAAACTGTAGTTTATAGTTTATTCGAAAATCGTTCAAATTGAACATATTCAAAATGCCCTAGTTTTGAATTGCTGGATGAATTTGAAATTCAAAATTTTATATTGAATTTCATTTTCATTCAACCAAATGCAGAAATTTGAAAACCCTGCATTTAATTTACCTTACACCATAAAATCATCAAACTAAACAACCCTTAAATGTCTATCATTTTGAAGCCTGACCCCTTGTTGAGGTAATGTTGCTATCTAATTATGTCTGGACCAACGAGGAGCAAGAAAGGTGAAGTACCTCATACAAGAATCAATTTTTTTCAGTTCTTGCGCCAAGAAAGAAAAGGAAGACAATAATTTTCTTCTTCAATCAATAATTAAAGCAAGAGCAAAAGCATTGGACTCTAGCCTATTTTGATATTAACCATTAAACAGTTAAATCAAAATTTTCTATTTCCAAGAGTTCATTAAACCTATTGAGTCAAAATTTTTTCTATCAATACAAAATATAATTGAGATCTTCTATTTATTGTAAAGATTGCATTGAGATTTATAAATTTATTATTAATTTATTTTAAATAAACTTTTCTTGTTGGCTTAAAAATATCTTATAAATTATTATCTTGGAAGTAATTTTATACATATTACCACTATAAATAGAACCTTAAAAGGATGGAGTTGACATTTCATATAAGCAAGAAAATAAGAGACAATAAAGAGATGAAGTCATGGATCTATCCATCAGCAAAGAAAAGTATAATTATGTGGCTTCTATTCAACAATATAAAAACAAGTTTTAACATCTTTCTTGCTAATAGAAAGTAAGGCATCTGCAATAGCCTTTCATTGGCTTCCTCCTTCCTCGCACCAATTTTTGCCTTTTATTATAGAAGTTGTATTTGGGGCATCCTCAAGGGCGGGAAGAGATCGTTGAGGCTTCAGCTCTTGACAAGCTTATAGGATGGAGGGCTTTCAAGAGAAAAGGATGCAAGAATGAACAAAACTCCACATTAGACGGCAAGGAATGATATTGGGTTATTGAATGGGAAACAGGCAATTAAACATAAGGTTCCTACTGAAAAATATGTTGACATTCTCCTACCGAATTACCCAACACATTGCTGCCCGTCAAATCCATTCAACATCAAATTAACCTTCTTCCAGGAGCTATACTTCCAAATCTCTCACACGTCCGAATGAATCCTAAAGAACAGAAAATTCTAACAAACATTGTGAATGAGTTGCTGTCCAAAAATTTTATTCGCCACAGTACGAGTCCTTGTGTTATTCCGGCATTGGTAGTCCTTAAGAAAGATGGCCAATGGAGGTTTTGTGTGGATAGTCGTTCCAATAAAAAGATAACTCCGAAATATAAATTCCCTCTTCTGAGGTTGGAGGAAATGCATAGTGGGTATTAGGTATGGGTCTAAGGTATTCACCAAACAGGAAGTCCATAGTGGATATTATTATATATGTATCAGAGAAAGGAACGAATGGAGGACCCCTTCGTGGAGAGGTGCTATGTTTGCCAGATGCGTAAGGGAACTACTCAAAATACAGGCTTATAAACTACACTTTCCATTCCTAACACTATTGGGAAGATTTGAGGTTAGATTTCATGTTGGGTTTACCTAAAACTCAACGTGGAGTCGATTCAATAATGGTGGTAGTAGATCGATTTTCTAAGATGGTGCATTTTGTTCCTTGTAAGCAAACTTTGGATGTGAGTCACATTGAAAGGCTATTCTTTAAAGAAATAGTCAAACTTCATGAAGTTCCCTTAATCTCATGTCTGAACATGATGTGAAGTTTATGAGCTGCTTCTGGAGGGAACCAAGGAAAAAATTCCTCATAGAATTAAATTTCAGTTCAGCATATTACTCGAAGTCGGACGGCCAAAATGAAGTAGTTAACAGATCACTGGACAATATACTAAGATGTGAGGCTAATGAAAGGCCAAAACAGTGGGGTGATCCTTTATATCAGGCTGAGTTTGCTTTTAATTCCAACGTCAATCGTTCATTGTTTATAATAAATACCGTAATCTAATTGCAGATTTAGCTATTTTACCGAGGCCCAAGAGCAGTGTGGCTGCTAAAACTGCTTTTGAAGCTATGTTACAAAATAAGCGGCAAAAATTATAGGACACTTCATTTAAATACAAGCTGCAGGCGGATGTGCATGGAAGAGTAAACGAATTTAATGCGGGGATTAAGATTTCACTTTTTCCCTTTTTGTTCCTCCATTTTTCTTCCTGTTCTCGCTTGGCTGCATCGCTATATTATCAATATTCTTTTCATATATTAACCATTTCACTATCAAATTTGGCATTGAGGCGATGCTTCAAGATATATCAATGTATTGTATGACTACTTTGAAGGTAACTAAAATCAGACGCTGCATACACCAAGGTTTAAGATTTACATTGTCTGCATCAAATATCATTTTCGACTGTCACCTGAATAGATAACAATCCAAAAGCAGAATAAATTTAAAGATACTAAAATAGAATTTGCAGCGTCATTTCCAATAAATATTCAGCCTAGGCAATGCATTTAGTTCAGACATATTTATCTGTGTAGATATATTCCAAAAAAAGCAATATACTTTACAAGATATTACTATACAAGATATTACCATACAAAAATACATGCAAGGGAGCTGCTTACTTCTCTTTTACATAAATAAAAACAATTATGTTACAGGAATCCATTTGGTTACCTGACTCTCCAGAATGGGAAGTATGACTAGAAGAGGAACAACAGCTATATCCTGAAAAAATAAAAAATAAAAAATAAAAAAAATTATGTTGATCTTTTATTGATAAAAAAATTCTCAATAAAGGCAGTTCTCATGCAAAATTTGGAACTGCGTAACAAGAAATCAGATACTCAGTTCACCCCGTTGGATCATAGTTACCCTTAGCTAGATGGTATGGAATTAGATGTTTTGATGAGATAAACAAGCTGTTGGAGACAGTACTGACCTGAAGGAGAAGAATTCCAAGAGTCGCTGAACCAAATCTTGTTGGAAGTTCCCCTTTCTCTGCAAGAAGCTAGATGAACAACTTGATGAAACGTGATAAATTAGTAGCATATTTAACAAGTAAGCAACAACGATTAATGATCAAAATTTGTGTTTATAAATAAGTATTAATAATCTAAAACCTACTTTGGCAAAAAGGCAAAAATTTATCTGTAAATTAGACCCATTGTTCCCACCTCCCGAAAATCATCAAAACTACATTTATAAAATTCTACTCTTTATATATATATATATATATATATATATATATATATGTTGTATATTAAGTTTATAAAATCCTATACATAATCAATTAAATTGAATTTAATATTACTGTTCACAGGAACTAAGGTCTTGTAGCCCAAGTCAATTTCTCCACTTAAGCTGGCATGCAATGGTGGATTTACAAGAATGGCGTTGATCATAAATGCTTAAATAAGCATTTGTATATATATATATATATATATATATAATAAATAGCCTAACCTCCCTTTTCATTCCATTAGAACCCCACTTTACCAAGAGGAGTAACCTACAGGGAGCTGAGCTGCTGGAATCGGGTAAACCGAGAGCTGCAGTTCTCTGTTAGATAGCTGGGAATTGCATTAGAATACGTGGAGTAGAGGAAGAGAGGAATTTGGAGGTGCTACCATAAGTAAATTCAATATATAAGTAAATTCATATAAATTCTTATATTTAATTTCTTTTAAACTAAGAAATTCCTTTTGAATTATTTCCATTTTTCCTCTGAGCGCAGTTTGGTCGAAACAATTGCAATAGGGTTGCTGGGGATGGAAGGCAGTTCAATGGCGGCATGAGACTAGGGCGGTGGCCTGAGACAGTGACGGTCAGAAGGCGGCGGCTTGAAACAACTGCAACTAAAGGGCAGAGGCGGCTGGAGGAGGCGACCGCCGGAAGGGCATCGGTCACAAATGAATGGCTGTGGCGGCGGCTGGAAGGAGACAAGAGCCGGAAGGAGGCAACGACGACAAGAGACGGCGACGGCCCGCAACAGCGGCGGCGGCGATGGCCGGAGACGACCGCATTGCGGAGACGAAGGCGTAACGGCTGGAGGGCGGCGGTGGTCGAAAGGCGTTGGTGGCCGGAGAAGGCGGCGTAGGAGGTTAGGCTGCAGCTCCCTCTTATATAGGCTCTTCTCTCTCTGGCTTTGAGTCTCTCTGTCCCCTTT
>NEWO01000035.1:2860747-2872824 GCA_003013225.1 Phalaenopsis aphrodite | reverse complement strand
CTTGGGGCTCTATTATAGAGTCTAAATTGCAAATAAGGCAGGAATCCAAAACACTCTTAATCTAACTACCGGAGAGATCCTCTCGGCCGGACATCGTTTGATGAACTTTGACTGCCTTAATGATGTCAAAATTGAGTGATTTTGGACTCGTTGAATCCTCTCACCGTGACACTCGATTTGACTATAAACATGTCATATTTGACATCCGTTTGACTTTCTAATTATTCCCGAGAAGCTTCTAAAAATAGTTTTCGGCTTGATCTGACTTGGTTCAGACCGATTTCGGCGTCATTAAGTTCGTCTCGTCAAGCCGGTCAGTTTGACTATAATTTTGTTGAAATCGGACACTTGGATGATCTTTTATCAAAAATTAATGTTTCTCACTCAAAAATTTGTCTTGAGAGTCGTGTCATGCCTCAAGGTCTAGGTCGGGTGATAGAAATTTGTTTTTGACGTATTAGTTGCCCCTATTTTCGAGTGGAACAAATTTGATCGTCCGAAAATATTGAAATTCAGAGCATTTTATCTTTTTTGCTAATATTTTCATTTATAAACGTATGAATGTATAAATGTATGCATGTATTGATTTTTTTTCAAAAGGAATGACCGAAGGCTATTAGGCAAGCCCCGACTATCCTTAGTTGTACCAAATATTCGAGTACCACACCCTACACATATGGGGGGCTCAAACTCGTGACTTGAGAGGAATTACGACCTTCAGATAAGCTTCTTGACTGTATATATATAACTTTACAAGATTTTAAGTATATAGCATACCGGTGTATAGTAAGCACTTTATGTGCAGCTCGATGGTTGCTCTCCTTGTCTCACGTGTGGGATTAAAAGGTTGGGGAAATCCTCCCTCTTACAAAAATCCATGTTTTTTGCTAATTTGCTAATCGGGCGGCCCCAATCACTCTTTGCCCCCCCCCCCCCCCAACATCTTTCTTTCGTGCACCTTTGTGATGATGATATGTATTTTCATGTTATATTGAATGTGAGAAGTTGTTTATAGGTTTTGATCAAAAAGGGAGTTCTCGTGGGGTTGGGTTGGCATCCCAAATTTTATTCTTCCGTTTGTTCCCAAATTGCTTGAATTATTGCTTGTGAGCACTGTTGGTCTCGTCTACAGAGATTTGGGCCTTGACGCGCTGGACAGGATCGATGTAAAAGCGGATTATCTCCTACATCAGTGATGTGTATAAAAGTTCTGGACGGAGCCTCTTAAGGAAGACCCCTCTCAGCAAATATGTATTAATTCTCAGAATCTAACAAGCTTTAGTGGAAAACCTTTGAAGGTGATCTTTGAGCGACTATCCCTCATTCTGGCGAATTTCCGTGAGATGGGATGAATCTTTGATGATCATCCAGTTTTCAATGAACTGCTCCACGAATGGTCTGACAAACTCGTTAAAGGTGTAATAGTGCCCCATGGAAAAAAGTAGAATCAAGTGTGAGCTTGTCCCTTGAGAGTGTCCAGGAGCACTTGACAATGTATCTCCAACTTATTAAATGAGTATGATTTCCATGCTTTCCTATATATGAAAGACACCTCAAGAAAGTACAATGGTTCATTTACGAGCCACCTCAAGCTCTCGACCCGAGAAATACGTGACTTCGATCGCCTCTCAGTCAGAGCTCCACCAATCCCAGAGGGATTCGATCCTACCACTTCCATACGTGTTGACATCATCGAGCCTTACTTCGATAAAGAACTCTGAATAGGTTAATAGTTTTTGGTGGAATGCACCCCATCCCATCCACACAAGTTAATAAACGAGCAATGCTTAAACTAACAACATCGGATGGCTTAAAAGGTCTTGGTGGACTTCCAATGGCTTATCACATATGGGCTAACATCATCAAGTGATACTCTAATATACAATCCCGGGTAAATCAAAGGCTCCCGACAATCTTTTCCCACGACAACCGCCTTTTAGATCAAAACCTCACAAATTCATCATCACAAGAAGGTGCAAAGTTCATCCATAGACGCATCAGTATGAGATAATTCTAGCTGACATGAAGAAAAAGCCAAAGATGAGAAGAAAACACTAAACTCGTCTAGCTCATACAACATGGCAAATAAACAAGAAAAATGAAAATGGTACTACACGTCGTCAATGTTTTCCTCTACCTCGTTAATAGAGAAGACCTTCTACTGCTCGCTTTCGACGTCATCACTGTCAGAATCTGATGAAGGGTCCTCAAAGGCCTGACTGGGGGTAAATCCCTCCATGATAACTCCAGCCGGCGCTGCGCTGCTCAACTTCCTTTCAGCAAGCCTCAATTGCATCCCTCGACGAACTACCTTTGCTGCTCCAATGCCTCAACGTCTAGAACATGGTTGTGAGCCTCCTCAAAGTGGTCTCGAATGATGGTTCTAAAGTCAATCTTGTTCTTGAAGCTCTCGACTACCCTCTGCTTGATCCCAATAATGTCAGCCTCATTCTCAGAGCTTAGCTTCTGGTTCTCCTCTAAGCCCTCAACCGCAAAGCCTTCATGCTCTCATTTTTCTGACTAAAGTAGGTATGATGTTGAATGAAGAAATTCGCAGAAAAGCAATAAATTGTGAATCTTCAGTATCTAAGTTAATATTGATAACAAGGGAAGGAATCTAGGTAGGAATACAGGTAGAGGTAGATCCAAGTTCAAGAAAGGAAAGCCCAAGTCAAGCAGAGGAGAATGCTAGAATTCTGGTAAGAAGGAACATTTCAAGAAGGGCTGCAAAGCTCCAAGGAAAGCTAGTGGTGGAGGACAAGATAGTAGTTTCTCTATTAATGTCTCCATAGGTGAAATCCAAAATGACACCCTAGTGTTATCCCTAATCAGCACTGAATCCTGGATAGTGGATACACGCGTCTGTTTTCATCCTTGTTACGTTGCAGGCCATGCCCAACTGCTTCTTGATTACGCAAGACCAGCTCCCCAATGAATATAAGCCGCGACTTGACACTTCAGTTGAAGTGGAAGGCCACCCTTTGGTGGTAGGAGGCAGCCCGAAGAGGTGCCAAATCACATGTTTCCGGGAGGTCTAATTGCTATTGAAGTTTCTCCTCGTTATTACCCGGGTTGAAGGACTGAACTCAAGGATTTAGAATCCCAATATCTGTCAATTTGACGGCCTCTGTGCTAAAGCACAAGTCATAAGGCGTCTCCTTAGTTGGAGTTCACGATGAAGTGTGGTAAGCCCAGAGGACGTTGTGGAGTTTTCCAACCCATTGCCCCCCAACCTTTTCAAGACGAGTCTTCAACTCTTTGAGCACGGTCTGATTTGTCATTTCTGTCTGTCCACTTATTTGAGGGTGTGCAACAACACTGCATCAACTGGTTGTGGAGATCCTTGCAAAAAGATATGAAGACCTCAGAGAATTGGGTCTCATTATCAGTGATAATTTTCACAGGGAGACCGAAGTGACAAATAATGTTCTTCTAGATGAACTGCTTAGTATTGGCTTCTGTGATATTGGAGAGCGGCTCAGCTTCAACCGACTTGGTAAAATAGTCCACAACTAATATGATGAACTTTCATTGTCTAGTGCCAACTGGAAGTGATCCCATGATGTCCACCCCCATTGGACAAAAGGCTAGGGGCTCAAAATTGAGGTGAGTTCTCTCGACGATGCATGTGTAAGGTTGGAGTGCAATTAAAAACTTTTGCATTTTCGCACACAGTACAATGCATCTAACTTGATCGTGGGTCGGTAGAAATCTTGTCTAATTATTTTGATTGCATGAGCTCTACCCCCGAGGTGCTCTTCACATACCCCAGAGTGTACTTCGTGCATAGCATAATTAGCTTCAAATGGGGGCAGATGCTTGAGGTATGGGCCGACAAATGCCTTATTGTATAGTTCATCTCTGACACTGATATAGATGGCGGCTATATGCCAGAAGCGAAATGATGCAGTAGTATCATTGAGCAATATCCCATCTCGGAGGAATGAGATGATAGGGTCCATCGTCTACAAACAATATAACCCAAGGCCCTTGGATGTTGGAAAAGTGTATCTCCTCAATGTACTTTCTTTTCAAGAGGTCTCTCGTCGTTGAGACCGCAAGCTTGGAGAGGGCATCAACTCGTGTGTTATGCTTTTGAAATATGTGAACGATCTTATATGCTTACATTATTGGTGGCTGAAAATTTCAGGTGAAGTCCATACTCTAAGATATTCTGCTTAGGGTATATGAGAAGTATTCCAACAGCAACTCCAGAGTTTTCACATCCTCCGTCCAGATACAGTCAACTGAGGTGACATCAGAGAAGAGAGAAGCAACTCTTCGGAGGTTTATATGGTGCATTCAACCACAAAGTTAGCTAGCAACTGTGACTTGATGTTCGGTCGGGGTAGCAGCATATGTCAAACTCTCGAAACTCTACCGACCATTTAATTAATCTTCCCAATGCTTCTGGTCTTTGTAGGATAATCTTCATGGGGAGTTGTGCATAGACGTCGATGGTATGAGCCTGAAAGTATGGATATAGCCTCGTTGAGAATATCAGTACTAGAACAAACTTATCAGCTAACGGATAACGACTCCCGTCAGAGAGAACCTTGCTTACGTAGTAGACCGGTCGTTCAACCGAGTTTTCCTCCTTGATTAGGACTGAGCTTATCGCTTGAGGTGAGATAGCTAGGCAGACATACAACATTTTCCCTTGAATGGGCTTCAAAAGAAGGTAGTGAGGCCAGCTGGGACTTGAGTTGTTCGAAGGAAGCCTGACATTAGTCCACTGGAAACCGGTGTACCGAACACCTCTCGGTATCTCGAAGAATGCTAAGTACTCATCTCCCAAACGGGCTAGAAAGTGGGATAGGGAGGCTAAGCGACTGTTCAAGCGTTGCCCCTCCTTGATGTTCCTTGACAGCAACATGTCTCTTTGCGCCTTGATCTTCTCCGGGTTTGCCTCAATCCCGCGATTGGTGACCATGAATCCAAAAAACTTTCCCAATGTGACTCCGAAGGCACATTTAGCTAGAATGAGGCACGTGTCGTAATGACGAAGAAGTTGAAAGCAATCTTCTAGATGAGCGATGTGTTGGGATGCTTCCAAGCTTTTTACAAGCATATCATCAACGTATACCTCCATTGTGCTCCTGAGGAAACATTTAAAGTCCTTATTCATGAGACGTTGGTAGGTTGAACTAACATTCTTTAATCTAAATGGCATGACCTATAGCAGTACAGACCCCTATCAGTTTGAAAGAATGTGGCCTCCTCATCTCTTGGATTCGTCTTAATTTAATTGTATTCTGATTAGGCATCCAAGAAATTGCGCATATGGTGTCCTGACGTGGCATCAAGCAGTTGTTTATGTGTGGAAGGGGGAAGTTGTCCTTCAAACATGTCTTATTAAGGTCGATGTAATCAACACATATCCTCCAAGCACCATGGGCCTTCTTAATCAAAATGACGTTCACCAGCCATGTTGGGTGGTGTATTTCTCTCACAAACCTTGCTTCAAGAAGTTTGTCGACTTCCTGTTCGATGGCTTGCAGACGATCTAAGGCAAACATGTGTTCCTTCTAGACGACTGGCTTAAAGGTCGGATCCACCTTTAAAGAGTGCATGATTACCTCTAGGTTGACCCAGGCATGTCGGTCGCTATCCATGCGAAGATATATTGGTTCCTATGGAGGAGATCTGCATATTTTGATCTTTGCTCATCAGAGAGTATGAAACTAAGCTGCATTGTTTGTGATGGGTGGTCACCAGAGAGTTGAACTTGGATCAAGTCTTCTACGGGGGAAGCATGTTGGAATGCATCCTCATCTCAGAGATCAAGGTTTTTCGACGCTAAGTGTTATAGATGAGTGTGAGTAGGCCTGCTTAAGGTGACATGATTGTGTTGTTTGTTGATTTTCGTGCACGGCGCTGAAACCTACTGGGGTTGGGAGCTTGAGCTTGAGGTGTGGTATAGAAATAATGATGTCGAAGATGAACTGTATTGTTCGCTCGAAAATGGTGTTGTCTGCCAACTCTATCTTAACGAAGATGAACGGGATAGAGTGAGTCGCCTGTCGAGGAAATTCTCAAATTCTCTCATTAGAACGAGGAGATTTGTTGTCCCTTTCTCTTACAGGTTGGCTGTCAAAATTGTACAACGGCCCCGAAACGGGTTAAACTTTTTCTGGTCAACCCAAGACTCAGGAAAGTAAAGTAGAACAGGACATCGACCGAGCTGCCATTGTCGATCAGGAACTTCTTTGCATTGTAACAGAGTTCTCCGATTCCTGCACTGATAACGAGAAGGTCATAGTGGGGGACTCGAACGCCTTCTAGATCAGAATCATCAAAAGTGATGGGCTCAAAGCGTAGCTTCTTCCGTGCTAGTTCTCTAGGTGCGATGATAAGAACTTGTTTAGATAATAACGGGCCCCCAGCGATTGTCTGAATTTTCACGATAATCTGGTGACCCCCATGTTGTTGCTTTTGCGTCTGTTGCCCCAGTGGGGGCATTATGTCTTGGTCTGCACCTACTGACACAGATATCCCTGTCGAACAAGTCTTTTGATCTCTTTCTTGAGTTGTTTGCATGCTTCAGTGGTGTAACCACGACTTCAGCGGAAGTGACAGTATTGCTCATGATTCACTGTGTTAGGATTCAAGGGGCGAGGCCACTTAACAGTTTCTTCGTTCTTGATGGCTATTAAAATGTTTGTGTGCGATGTGCAGAGTGGTTCATAGTCCTTCTGTGGTCGAGGCTTGCACCACTGGTTTGAAAGCCAAGGAGGGAGGTCGTGATTCCCCTGCTGTTCAGACTTTCTGCATTGTGAGTTTGGGTTAGCATCCTCAGTATTATCCTTGTATTTGTTCCCGAATTGCTCGAATTGTTGCTTGTGCGCGTTGATGGCATCGTCTGTAGACAAGATTGAAATAAGGGCGAACTGTCTCTCACATCAGTGATAACTAGAAAGGTATTAGGCGGAACCTCTCTAGGAAAACCACACTCAGCAGTTCTGGATCAACCCCCAGAATTTTGCGAGCTTCGGTGGAAAACCTTTGAAAGAATCTTTGCGCAGCTCTCCCTAATTCTGGCAAATTCCCGAGAGGTGGGATGAATCATTGATGATCCTCCATTTTGAATAGTCTGACAAGCTCGTTAAAAGTGCTAATAGTGCCCCAGAAAAGAGAGTAGAACTAGGTGCGAGTTTGTTCTTTGAGAGTGGTCGGAAACACTTGACAGAGAAGCACATCATAGACACGTTAAATGTGCATGATGGTTCGATAATGGTCAACATGCTCGTAAGAGTCAGTTACACCTTTGTAAGAATCAATGCTCGAGAGCTTGAAACCTGTTGGAATGGTGTGTTGACAGACTGCATTGGCTAAGGAAGATGATTCTTAAAAGTTATGACGAGCGATGGAAACAATAACTATTCTCCAGAGGAAACTTTTACCGGACTAGGCGTCGTAGCTTGTCGCAGATGCCATCATTAGGAGCGGCTGCAGGGGGAGACGATGCCTAGTGAGCGGTGCGAGGTGGATGAGTGGAACTTGTTGTATCAAGAAGTTCAGCATCCCGGTCTGACAGAGAGAAGGATCTATCAAGGGGAGAAGGCTTGGTACGAGTATGTTCAAGTGGGGTGTTTCCCATCGGCTGCTGAACTGGTTGAAGTGAGTTCCATCAGGTGGAGCGGGTAGCGATTGTCGAGCCCAGCGTAGGAGTTGCAGGATTTCTGATTGAGATTCCTCCGTTTTGCGTGCTTGGTCTTCCAGAGAAGACCCCGACGAGTCTTTTCCTACAGGGTAATGTTTTCCACAGTGAGAAGATGTGGAGGCCTGACGCCCGCCTCCACGACTGTCCCCTGGAGTGATGAGTGTTGGAGCGAGACGCTTTGTTATTGCAGGGTATTACGCCTGGTGGCCATGCGACAAGACTTGCAAGTACTTTGGTGGTGGGATGACTCTTATTCCAACAGACGACACCAAATTAATGTGCTAGGAGATTCGCAGCGGTTGAGTAAATGATTATTGACTTAGAGTAGTACAAAAATCCAAAACAAAATCAGACAAAAGTAAGAAAATAGTGATAACACTAGAAGTTTTTACATGGAAAAGCCAAAAAGACAAAAAACCAAGGGGCTTTGCCCAGTTGAAATTTTCTACTATGAGTTGGGACTTACAGGTACAACCCCTTGTCCCATATGCAGGGATATTTCTCAGATTACAACATCTGCACACAAATGAACTCGTGGTAGGAGCAATAGCAGTGGTAGACTGAGACAGCGGCGGTGGCCTGAGACGGTGGCGATCGGAGGAGGCGACAGCCCGATGGGAACGGAGGCGGAGGCGGCTGGAGACAACAATAGCCAAATTGTGGAGGTGGAAAGTGACGGCCGCGGCTGAAGACGGTGGCGTAGGCCGAAGACGACTACATAGGAGGTTGGGCTGCAGCTCCCTCTGATGAAGGCTCTGCGCTCTCTCTAGCTTTGAATCTCTTTGTCCCCTCTCAAGAGGGGCTTGGGGCTTTAATTATAGAGTCTAAATTGCAAATAAGGTAGGAATCCAAATACTCTTGATAGAACGACCAAGAGAGATCCCATTGATTGGATGGAATTTGATGGACATTTGATTGCCTTAATGATATCAGAATTGAGTGATATTGGGCTCGTCGAATTTCTCTCGCCAAGACGTTTGATTTGACTATAAGCATATCATATTTGAAATCCGTTTGACCTTCTAATTATGCTTGGAAAGCTTCCAAAAATGTTTTTTCAGCTTGATCTAGGCCTGATCTAACTCAGATCGGACCAATTTTGAAGTCGTTAAGTTCGTCTCAACAAGAGGGCCAGTTTGACTACAAGTTCATTGAAATCGAACTCCTGGATGATCTTTTTATCAAAGTTTGAATATTTCTCGCTCAAAAAATTTGGCTCGAGATGTGTGCCATGCGTCAAGATCCGTGCTGGATGATGAAAAGTTGTTTATGGTGTATCAGATATAAATATATCATGGAGTTAATGATGTTAAAGGGCATTGGCTTGCATTTGAAGAGATTCGTCTTGATGAACTCCTTTTTGTTACTTTACAGCATGAGAAATGTTAGCTGCTACAGAATTTATAATAAGATCACAAAACAGCAAAAAGCAAGTCAAAAAGCAAGTAAAGTCAGATAAAATTGACCACGAAAAGGAGGTACTCCTGAAAACAAAATTTTCAGCAGAAAAAAGTACCGCAACAAAAAAAGCACAAGAAGACGCAGCTTTAATATACACTGTCCATGTCAAGTAGATGGAGCAAAAGATGCTCAATCATAGTTATTATATAACTTGAAAAACCCGAGTAGACAGGAATGCATACCTGTAGAACAAATGCTGATGATGACAAAGAAAGAGCAGCTCCAATCACTATAGCTTCATCAACACTTCTAATGTTCACCTGTATCAAAAAATAGCTTCATCAACACTTCTACTGTTCACCTGTATCAGAAAAATATCAACCACATTGAATTCTTGGCGGTTAAGAATTTCACATTTAAAAGAATTTAGACATAGGCCGTCAACAAAATCTGCACTAATAACATTCTTTATGAATAAAGCTTTGTTCGGCTTAATTCATGTCTTCAGTAAGATCAAGATAGTGAAGGTGCGATAAGAATAGTTTAAATATACATAGTTAAAATTTTTAGGGCACACGTGAACAAAACTTATTAGTACCAAGTATAAAATAAATGAGAGCTTTCCAAGTTCAGGATTGCAAGCTCACCAGGTCAGGTCTTGAGTGAAAAAGAAATTCCAAAACTTTTGTTCCGATAGCTCCATTTGGTGGAAGTTCAAATGCAGCAAAAGCAAGTGTACACAACACAACCTTCAAAAAGTCATAAGCAAGTAACATAAAATTGCAACAAAATAGAGCAGCTATGAGGAATTTATAAACATATATATCAAGAGAGGACAAACGTAAGGGGGAGGTAGCCTGATAACAGACGGCAATCTTCTATTTAATTTAGGCTCAAGCAGAAAAAACTTCATTACCCGCAAGCAATATCTAAATATAAAATTTGAAATACAACCTTTGCAGAACAATTGGAAATCTGACAATTGATACGGAGCCGCCTGTCCCCGGACCAGCCGAACCAGTTCAAGAAGGACTGGCCAGAACCGGTCATACCAAGCTACAGCACCGAGCTGCCCGATTTAGGCGGAATGGGATCATCCCAAGAGATGCGGCATGATTCCAGTGCCCAGGCGGGAGTCTTGAGGCCACTGCTCTCCTATAGAAGGAAAGGAATTAAGGGGAATTTGGGGGTGAAAAGTTTGGAAAGGACCCAGGGGAATATTTAGAGGGAAAAGAGGGCTAGGATTGTTCTTATGTGCTGATTTGTGCTGGCTGCAGTTTCTTTCTTTTTCGTGAAGTGTTCCTAGCGACGTCTAGGGCTGTAGGAGAGACCATCTACCTCTCAAATAGTAGATTATCCTATATCTTACTTGCTTTCTTTTAATTTTCATAAGGGCAGCCCTCATTTGAGTTTTCTTCACCTACTTATTTCAATTTCGCTGTTGTTGTCCCACTGATTTTGGTTCCAGAACGTATCAATAACATGTTGGAATCATTAGATTGAACAACTTGACTGATACTAAAAAATGGCTTCTAGACTTGAGCAACGAACTTAATGTCTGTAGCCAATGGTGCTTCTAGATGCAAAATTTTCCAAGGAAATAAAAAGCCACGTCGAGATGCATTCATATAAAAGAGAATCTGAGAATGCTTTTCTACAAAAACACAGATTATGGCATCAAAACAAAGCCAGAATCCTTGAAAATATCTTCAAAAGGAAAAATAAACGTGAACGAACAACGAGAGTAACGCCACTTCATCGATACTACAACTAAGTTATTAGCACGACCCAAATAAAGTGCAGACTGGCAGGGATTCATACTCGAATTAACCAAAATCCGATAGGGGAAAGCAGAATTTCATTAGTCAAGCAATAGCAGATTACAAACTGGACTCGAACAACATAGAAAATCAACAAAACACAATATCCAACTAGGGTTAGATAGGATAATCCATGGACGATGGTGAGTGGGTGAGGGGGTAGTGGCAGTAGCAGCGGGAAGGGGGAGAAGTTATGGTTTTGGTGCTGGCTGAAGGGTGAGGAGAGGGGTTTTGGTGGAGCAGGCGTTGTGGGGGAAGAGAGGAAAGCGGACTGTCATGGCACCAGGAGTGGAGAGCAGCCTGCGGCCTGCTGGGATGCAAGGACAGAGGTTAGAAACGTAGTAGTGGAGTCCGGTGGAGCTTGTGACGGCAGCGGCTGTAGGTCTTGCGATTCTACGGCTGAAACAGGGGACGAGGGTTATGATTTAGGGTTTCTAGGATTTAGGGTTTAAGGTTTAGAATTTACGGTTTAGGGTTTGGGGTGGGTGCAGGTGGTATGGCAGTGAGGAGGGGAAGGGGAGAAGTGTGGGGTTAGATCAAGATAGTCACCACCTCAGAGCGATACAACTGAAGCACCATCTATCCTCGGATACAACACTAGCGAGAGAACAACACCGGAGGCGAGAACTGAAATCAGAATTGTCAAAACTAATCCTAAACAAGTAAAACAACAAATATATAATAGATAGATAATAGAATGGGAAGGGGAGGCCCTTTCCTTTGGGTGGAAAATAGAATAGGAAGAGGGGAGGCTTGCGACAAACCGAGAAAGAAAGAGAATTGGCGTCAAACTAAGAAGAAAAGGGGGTTGGCGGCAAACAAAATAGGAGAGGGAGCAAGGCAGGCCTGGACCGGTCGGCTGGCTGGTTTGCCCCATTTGCCCTGGTTAAACCGGCCGATTCAGCCCTTCTACCGTAGGAAGGCCTGCAGCAGGTAAGCCCCTGTGTCAATCTCTTAGGGTTGGGAGAGCTTTGACTTCATTCGTCGAATCTTCTGGTTTCTCTTAGAACGGTGTCAAGTCCCCGACGTTGAACGTAAGAAACATGTTGTAGTCCTTGATATGTCAATCTTATAGGTGTTGTCGTTCAACTTCTAAAGTATTTTGAACGGTCCATCTGCTCTGAACTTGAGTTTTCCGAACAATCCCACTGGAAACCTCTCTTTCTTCAACCACATCCACACAAGGTTTCCTT
>NEWO01000035.1:2817454-2845941 GCA_003013225.1 Phalaenopsis aphrodite | reverse complement strand
CCTTATACGAAACCTCGAGCTTCTTCCATGCTAGTTTGGTCGAAGTAGCACTTGAGATCTTCTCAAAACCATCTTCATCTAAAGCTTGATAGATGAGGAAGAGAGCCTTCTTGTCTCTCTTTCGCAAGTCTCGTAAGCTATTCTTTTGTGTTGTGGATAGAGCAGACTCATCACTTGGCTCATTGTAGTCTTTCTCCATAACCTCCCAAACGTCATGCGCTCCAAGGAGTGCCTTCATCTTGATACTCCAATTGTCGTAGATGCTTTTCTTAAGCATCGGAACTTGAAAGGAAATCATGCCACCATTTGTCATTGCTCTATAAAAGAACCTTTAGTCTCTGATACCACTTTGTTAGAATGGATAAGCTTTTAGGAAATAACAAAGGCCACAAAAACAACTTATGGAAGAAGTTTCACTCTTATTTATCACCTTTACTTGGCTTGATACAAACTCAAAGACTTCACTCCTATTTATACTAGTGGCACCTCCTAAATTAATGGCTAGGATTGTGCCACCACAATTACAATTCAATAGTTACAAACAATTCCACACCTACCACACAATAATTCCACACCTACCACACCTACTATACAATAATTTCATACCTACCACATATTCTAGAATAAGCTTCTAGAAATTAAGCTTTATTTAAACAGCTAAAACCAAGTTTATATTTCAACAGTTTTGTATCTATACGTCGAAGCTAAGAGTTGAATATTGTATAACATGTCGTACCACACTGCATTACATACTATTCCTTTTAAGATATTGTATGGGCGGGATCCACCTCATTTGGAACATTATGGGCATGGCGCCACACCAGTATCTAGAGTTAATCGGTACTTGGAGGAGTGACAGGGTACTAGCAGAGCATTTACTGAAAGCTCAACAACTCATGAATAGGAAGGCGGATTAACACAGAAGAGGTGTTGTTTGACCCATGGGACATGATCTATTTGAAGCTGAGGCCCTACCGACAAATGATATTGGCTAGAAGGAGGAGCGAGAAAATGTCACCACGATAGTATGGACCATATGAGATGATGACACGCATCAGGAAAGCGGCTTATCATTTGAGATTACCACCATCATCCGCACTACACACA
Source organism: Phalaenopsis aphrodite (assembly GCA_003013225.1). Taxonomy (NCBI): domain Eukaryota; kingdom Viridiplantae; phylum Streptophyta; class Magnoliopsida; order Asparagales; family Orchidaceae; genus Phalaenopsis; species Phalaenopsis aphrodite. The sequence continues at coordinate 2,844,834 of NEWO01000035.1, read as the reverse complement.
GTCTTCTATGTGCACAGTTGAGACGTCAGATTGGAGATCATACACCCTCACCTACACTACTGTCGACGCTGACAAAAGACCTGGAGGTGATTTTGGAGTCATTAGAGATTGAGGGAGTGCGCCAAGGAGTAGGTGGAGTAAATGAGATATTGGTCAAATAAAAAAGACTACCAGACTATGAAGCAACATGGGAGCCTTATGAGGTGATTCACAAGCAGTTTTTGTCTTTTCACCTTGAGGACGATGTGTCTTTTTGAATGGGGAGTAATGTTATGCATATATGGGAATCGGTCGTCCCTAGACCGACTAAAGGCAGCGTAACNCTAGTCCGCTAGGATAGTCAATAAGAACTCCTAAAGCTAAATCCTAGGTTCTAAGATTAGGAGGCTAAGACCTCACTAAAAATGAGGTCAACACTGTAATAGATACTTTTGAAATAAAACCAATTTAATTTTCAAATATCAACATAATTTTTGAAGTATTTGTTCGGTTAACCTTTTTTATAACTTTATTGTATTACTCATAAGTTTAATTATAAGTTATCATAAGCGTGAACACCTTGTTCTTGAATTTTATTCCCAAAATGCTTCTTCTCTCATTATTTGGCTTCGTTAATTTTTTTAAGAGATCTATTGATAGTCCAAAAGTTTACCTATACGTGTTTTTGAAGAATTATTTGATGAAAAAAGTTGTTATTCCATTCAACATATTTGTTTAAATAGGTGTTACAATGTTTAGCAAATAAACCCAAGAAAACACTCCAATTACACAACCCCAAGAACTCTCTAATTACACATAACACCCTCCCTCAAGATGGGCGAAAGATATTCACCAAGCCCATATTGTCACATAATCCAGCAAACTCCACCGAACCAAGTCATTTAATGAGGCAGTCAGCCACCTGCCCTCCACTAGCTACATGACTTAGTTCCAACAATCCACTATTCAACTTTTCCTTGATGAAGAATCTATCAATCTATTATGCATGTACGGAGCCAGCCCTCTCTGGACCGGCTAAAGGCAGCGTAACAGGCCCACAAACGGACCGGTTTTGGTGACAAGGAGCAGGGCGAACGGATGGAGCCGCAGAAGAAGGAAAGGGAAGAGTGGGGTCCACTGGGCGGGATCGTACCACACTGCATTACATACCACCCTTTTTAAGATATTGTATGGGCGGGATCCACTTCATTTGGTACATTATGGGCATGACGTCACACCAATATCTAGAGTTAATCGATACTTGGAGGAGAGACAGGGTACTAGCAGAGCATTTACTAAAAGCTCAACAACTCATGAAGAGGAAGGCAAATTAACACAGAAGAGGTGCAGTTTGAACCATGGGACATGATCTACTTGAAGCTGAAGCCCTACCGACAAATGATATTGGCTAGAAGGAGCGAGAAAATGTCACCACGATAGTATGGACCATATGAGATGATGACACACATCGAGAAAGTGGCTTATCGTTTGAGATTACCACCATCATCCGCACTATACCTAGTCTTCTATATGCACAATTGAGACGTGAGATTGGAGATCATACACCCTCACCTACACTACTGTCGACGCTGACAAAAGACCTGGAGGTGATTTTGGAGTCATTAGAGATAGAGGGAGTGCGCCAAGGAGTAGGTGGAGTAAATGAGATATTGGTCAAATGAAAAAGAATACCAGACTATGAAGCAACATGGGAGCCTTACGAGGTGATTCACAAGCAGTTTTTGTCTTTCCACCTTGAGGACAATGTGTGTTTTTGAATGGGGAGTAATGTTATGCATATATGGGAATCGGTCCTCCCTAGACCGACTAAAGGCAGCGTAACTGGTCCACAGACGGGCCAGTCTTGGCGACAAGGAGTAGGGAGAACGGGGAGAGTCGCAGAAGAAGGAAAGGGAAGTATGGGGTTCACTAGGGCCATAATCACCTATGCTAGGAGGAGAAATTAAGGGAGTTTGGAGGGAAAATAGAAAGAAAAATTTTTGAAATGCATTGTGTGGCTATTGTTAACTTTTCTTCTTGTGGAGTTCCTAGCAACGTCTAAGGTGTGGTAGAGCCGATCTACTTCTTGAAAATAAATCAATCATGTATCTTGTTTATTTCCTTTTATTGTTGTAAGAGTTGCCCTTGTTTGTAGTTCTTTCAACTATTTGTTGCAGTTTCATGTGGTTTGTTCGCTGATTTTGATGATGAAGCGTATCACAATCTCCACATGTTTAGTTCTATTGTTTTGCACCGGGTTGTTAACAATGTTGATTGTCAACTTGTTGTGACACCACAGGTTCATTTGAGTTCTCCGATCCACTTTGATTTCAACTGACAAGGCTTTTAGCCACATCATCTCAACAACTCCTAATGTCATGACCCTGTATTGTCACTATTGTTGATATTGCAACAACTGACATTTTCTTGCTCTTCCACGAGACCAAGTTTCCATCTACAAACATGCAGTATCCTTATATAGATCGTTTGTCATCAGCATAACTTGCCCATTCAGAATCACAAAAGCCCTCAATATTTACATGAACATTTTTCCTAAATGTCAACCCTTTCCCTATGACACTCTTTAGATAACTCAGAATCTGAAACGCTGCATTCATACAACCCTTCCTTCAATCATGCATGTAGCGGTGCGAAAAAGATATTGGGTAGAAAGGCACAGATAGATCAAACGGCCCACCAGCCTCTGGTACCTCTCATGATCAACGAATTCACCTGCCTTTGTACTGAGTATGACATTTCCCTATGGCGCTCTTTAGATAACTCAGAATTTGAAACACTGCATTCATACAACCCTTCCTTCGATCATGCATGTAGTGGTGCAAAATAGATATTGGGTAGAGTGGCATAGATAGATCAAACGGCCCATCAGCCTCTGGTACCTCTCATGATCAACGAATTCACTTGTCTTTGTACTGAGTTTGACTTTCTGATCAATTAGAGAGACTGCAGGTTTGCACCCCCCATACCAGTCTCCATGAGAAAATTCAATATATACTTTCTCTGGGATATGACCATCCTCTCATGTTCATGGGTCACTTCAATCCCAAGAAAGCATGGTTGTTCCAAATGATTTATTTCAATTTGCTTCCCCAATATTTCATTTCGCTGAGCAATCTCCACCTCATCATCACTAGATAATTATATCATCCACATACACAACAAGTATGATAGTGTGACATTCATGTTGCAGAAAGAATATAGTGTGGTCTGCTTTGATCTGCTGATATCTCATGACAACTATCGTCGTTCTAAACTTGTCAAACCAAACTCGAGGAGACTGCTTCAAGCCATACAATTACTTCCTTAGCCTACATACCTTTCTCATTGTTTGTTATGTATTAAATCCTGATGGTATCTCCATATATAACTCCTCCAGCTGCTCTCCATGAAGAAAAATAATCTTCACATCCAATTGGTGGAGTCTTACTATTCACTGCAAGAGAAGTCAGTGTCCTTACCGTGTTCATCTTTGCACCTGGTACAAAGGTTTCATCATAGTGAATGTCATACATTTGACTGTACCCTTTTGCCACTAATCGTGTTTTGTACCTCTCCACCTTCACTTTTAGATTTTGTTTTACTGTGAAGATTTACTTGCATTAAACTATCTTTTTCCCTACTGGTAGTGGTACGATCTCCCATGTTTGGTTTTTATCAAAAACTCCAAGCTCTTCACGCATCGCCGCTTTCCACTTGAGAACCTATTTAGCAACCTGCCAACACTTAGGTATAGAGACAGAGTCCAATGATGCAATTAATGCTCCATGCAATTGTGAGATGTAAAATAAAAATAAAGTTCACAATTTCAAGTTCTCACTTAAAAAGATGAGGATATCTCGCATTGTTGTGGAAGGTTCTTCTTAACGTTGGGGGGGGGATAGGAGTGGACAGAAAAGGAATAATATCACCTAGGAGTTTTGAATCAAAGGTGGATGGTGGTGTCTCAAGAGTTGGGAAAGATTGAGAAAAGAGACTTGTTGGCACTGCAGACTCTGTTATCTCAATTTGCTTCTTCCTCCGTGTATACACCCTTATATCACATTCAGTCAGAATCCCACCACCTCTGGATTCAATCTCATCAATTTCTATCTCCTCGGTTAATTTATCACACATCACAGGACATGATATTGCTCCTGCTTGCACCACTCTATCACCAGTACTGTTCACTCTCTCTTGCCTCATATCTTCAGTATTTGTTGAGCCACTGAAGAATGAATTCACCTCCAGAGTGTAGTATGGTTCAAAACCTTTAAATGACACATCCATACTCATAACGTCTCTTCTCAATCAGGCTCCAACAGACATAACACTTCTAAGTAGTAGAATAACCAGTGAATACACATTTCATAGTTAAAGGATCCAACTTCCCTACAAATGACCTGTTATCTTTCACAAAGCATACACATCCAAATATCCTAAATGGAAGGATCCCACTATTGCCTCCTTTCAACATCTGACAAGGAGATATCTACTCCAACACTCTTGAGAGCATTCTGTTAATGAATTGAACGGTTGTCAATATTGATGCCCCCAAAAGTGCTATGGGATATTCATTATCATCAACATGCTTCAGGCTAGCTATAAAAAATGTTGATTTTTCCTCTCTATTACTCCATTTAGTGCTAGTATGTATAGGCATATGGTTTGGTATTGCATCCCTTGAGCTGACAGACGGTCTACAAATGCTTTGTTGATATATTTTATCTCATTATCAAATCTCACTGTCTTCACAATTGCTCCATATTGAGTTTGAATTGTCTTGTGGAAATCTTTAAAGCAAGCAAGAACCTTACTGTTCTGTTTCATTAAGTATATCCAGATAACATGAGAAAAATAATAAATAAATATAACAAAATAACGATAATCATTCATAGAACTAGTAAGACAAGGTCCCTATACAACATAATGTATCAAATCAAACGCACAAGAGCTCCTATTCTCAAAACTGACATAAAAGCTTCCAGTAAACTTGTTAAACTCACAAGCATCGCAAACAAGTTTCTCCTTATTTGCCTTTTTATACAAGCATGGATACAAATGACTTGAACGACGAGTGTTTCAAGCGCCTGTGATGTAGCAACAATATATCATTCATACTCTTCTCAGATCCCCTGCTCCATCATTCTCAACCATGAATGTCAAGACTGAGTCCATCGCTTTTCTATCCAAGTATAAGAGTCTATTATATCACGTGTCAACCGCAAGTTTCTGACCAGCCCCTTCTCTTGAAAGATCACCTTTGGAATATCAAATGAAACAACACATTTTAGTTGAAGTATAATGACACTAATGGATAAAAGATTCACTGGAAATGAAGGAGCATGCAAAAATATTAGATAGAGTTCTAGAATTTATACAACTCACTGTAGCTTTAACAACCAGAGGCTATGTTGTAACAGAATTGTCTAAATACTCTCTATAATTGCTAGATGAGTATAGGAATAGAATTCACTAGCGGCACCTATCACATGTCGAGATGCACCAGAATATACTATCTATTCTGATGAACTTGTGGTGAATATAGAGACAAAAGCATGTGTATCAGAATCTCCTTTGGCTGAGTGAGCATGACTAGCAGTGTTTCTCTTGAAAGACGATAAGGTGGATGCATCATACTTGCTCGATAGCCCCCATGATTACAATCACGGCCTCTAGACTATCCACATCCACCTATCTCTCCCTCTTCTTGGATAGATTTGTACATGTCTTGCTCAAGTGTCTCACTTCTTCACAGTTGCAGCACCTGCAGATCTCCCCTTGAGCACCAATCCTACCTGAGCTCGAGGCAATCAAAACTGATTGCATTCCTTGAAATCCACTCGGTTGTGCCAGAACACGTGTTGAGGTAGTGGCTCCCATCAAGACATTAGAGCTCTGTATGAGCCCAACCAATACTTTCAGAACTTCATGATCCGTCTTCCTAGAAGTTTCAATCATTTACCTCCAATAATATCTCTGTTACCTAACATCATCAATCACAATGATCCAAATTTAGATCACACAAAGAAAGCAAGGTAGCAACATAAGTCCCACAACAGAAGCTCTCTTGCTCGGACAAGGCAAAAAAGATCTTGCTACAAGCTTTGAAACCTTCATTGCTTCTCTCTGACACTCTCTCAAAACAGAAGAATTCTAAAAGTCCTCATCCTCACTATTGCTTCTCCTGTTCACGTAAACCAAACGCACGTCCGTCCCGGCCTTCTTTTCCTGTCACGCTCCGCTTCCTTTGTTCATGAAATCAATGCAAGAACCACCTTCATTGCACAATGTCGCATCACCACTCTTCTTCTGTGCCATCTGTTTTACACATGAAAGGACTTATGAAACTCTTAGCCTGCACAGTTCCGCAATCTTTCTTCCTCCATGTACCACGATCTGTTCATCCCAAGTCCGCACGAAGTCGCCAAGCCTCTCTACCCTAGCCTCGCACAAAAACACCACGACCTTCTTACCCGAGTCCTTCACTCTTTTTTTCTCACACATTGAGTGCTAGCGACGGAAGCAATGTGGGAATCACAGCACGCAAGGAATCACAAAGGAATCGACGACGAACAAGCCTAGCTGCTTCTTTCCTGTTCACGAGACCTACCCGCCAAAGACTCAGCCCTAGCTAGTCAAAGCCTTGCACGATCCCAACAATGATACCATAAATAATTATTTGATGAAAAAACTTGATATTTCATTCAACATATGTGTTTAAATAGGTGTTACAATGTTTGACAAATAAACCCAATAAAACCCTCTAATTACACAACCCAATAAACCCCTCTAATTACACATAACTCATAATAGTTTTCTTTAAATTCAACTACAATTCACCATTTTTTATCAGTTTATAAAATAAAATATTATTCTGTTCATTATAATCTTCCAAAAATATTTCCCTTAAACTCTATTAATAATTTCATAAAATAGTATTTTTATTTTTATTTTATAACATCATATTTAACTAAGATCTTACCAACATTACTTTAATGTATTCTACTCGATAGAAGTACCTAGATTTTTTCCTTAAACAATTTCATATATCACTTTTCTCTATTGCCATATTACAAAGCCTATTATATAAACATCAAAGCTGCAGCTTCTATTTATCACCCTACAAGACTTCCATATTCCTTATGAGCATGCTGATTCCTAGTGGTATTTACTTTAGTAACTCCTTCAAAATATGTATCTATTCCTTTATGACATTTTAGACCTCCTCACTCGATTTAAACCTCTTCACTTCAACATCAAGTCTATTCATTTGCATATGATATATTTATAGACACTTTAAATTCCGATAAAATGTTTAATTGTACTCGACAAATCATACCACATCAAATTTGGCTCAATTGTACAATTATAATTTACCTCTCTTAACAATCTAACTTGAAGGATAAACAATTTCACATCATTTAAACTCAACAATCTTATCATAGAATAATTAGAATTTTTTTCATTTCCTTTATAATTTTAAGATATACGTCCAAAGCTAATATAAAAATATTTGAGGCTGATAAATATATTTAAATATATTTTTTAATCTTTGCTCATCATGGGTGCAATCAATACATGATTTATCTAGGTGTGATTGGGTTTTTAATATTGCTATTTATTCAGGTGTATTTAAAAGTAAAACAAGCTAGCATAATGTCGAACTTGAAGATTGTGTGAATCCCTACGACTGATATACCAACTACTTTTTTTTTTGTATAGTTCATACTCAAGTTCGTACATTTATTTATTCGATCCAGATGCTCTCCTTAAAATGGCTTCTCATTGGAAAATGCTGACGCATGGTGCATAACTCACATGTAACTTCTATCACTATTGATGCCCTTTGCCATTGAGCCATCTTTATAGAGCTTCAAATGTTGCTTGATTCTAACTCTAATGAAAACTATGGCTTTTCTAAGAAATTTAAACACTTTCATATCGAACAATCCAGAAATTTAGCCTATAATAACTTGAAAAAAATATCAGCTTTCCTGAGTCAATTTAGAGGCTTTATCAAATTAAAAGAAGAATCATAACTCAGAGAACATTAAACTTGTTAGTTAGTGAATCATTAGCAGCATATCTCAGAAGCAGATGATGTTTCTATCTGTTTTTAATTTCAGAAGAATTATATAACTGATAGAATGCCTACAAAGAGAAAGTAAATCAATGTCAGGGGTGGAGGTCAGGTGCAATGCTTGAAATACACTTTAAAAAGGATATTTAATCATGATTACTACGGAAAACCTGATGTCCAAAGGCTACATTTGAGTACTTCAGCCAATGCAAAGGAATATTAAAATTTAGGCAACATATGGTATTTGCAGAACTAAGGCATAAAATAGAGATGAAAATCATAAAATTTTGAAAACTAAATGTGTACTATAAATAATGTAATGTACCAGAAAAAGAATTCCCCATTCGGACAAAACTTTAACATCTGTAAGGTTTCTGAATAGACCAAATTGATTGAGAACAACACCAGCAGAAAAGAAACCAAGTATCTGCATTTTTGTAAGTCCAAATAAATATAGTGACAATGTGAAAATAATTAGAAGGAATAAAAAACATATAAATAGCCATCAGACTTATAAGGTGAAGTTCATAAAAAATTTAAATAGAAAGTTATCCTAGCCAAATGTAGCATAAATGTTCACAACCTTGATTAGAGGTATTACTGCCTAGGTCTAAAAACATCATGGAAAGTTCGAGAAAAAATATCTATATAACTTAAATCTCTATGTTATTAACTTCTACCATGTGATTCTTGTATTTCTAACAAAAAGTGGGGCTTCCTATTTTTATGTTTGAGAGATTTGAGGCTTCTCATTGTGACAAGCTATGTGTAATTGGATTAGAAGAGTGCTTTTCTTCTTCCATACTTGTCTGTACATCAAATGTTGCTTTTTGATAGCTAATCGGTTTCTCCTTCTCATCTCACATGGATGCAGTCTATTATTCTAATTAAAATACATAATTTTTACTATCATCTTGTGTTTTGTGCTCTTTTTTATTACTTTGTCCACTTATAATATTCATTGCTATTAGACTCCTTCACATAAGAAAACAGGTTCCTCCTAAATATTGGAATTAAAGCTTAGTGAAAAATACAGAGGAGATGAAGCATAGGATTGAGAAGTTTAAGAGCTCGAATGGGCCTTGGGATGGTCTTAGGCATTAGAGAAAAAAGATGTAAAGCATAGAAATCAAACAAGGACTTGTGAAAGAACCTGTGGGGTGTGTGAAAACACCTAAGAAAATTAGAGAAAAAAAGGCATTATTGATGATGCAACCACATTTGGTGAATGAGATTTCATAAAACAGTTGGATGAAAAAACTACAGAAGGGTTGTGGCTCAAGTTGAAATCATTGTAAAAGACAAAAAATCTTCACTTGTAAGAAGGTACACAAATTTAATAACATCTTATTGAGTTTAATTTTATTAGAGATTTAAGAAACATATATGAGATAGTTGATGATGAAGGTTAAAATCTTATATCTTTATGTTCTCTACTTCTTCTTATAAGTATTTCATGATAATTTGTTACGTGGTAGAAATATAAATAACTTAAATGATGTCAATAATCCACTTATTTTCAAAGTATTGACTCAAGCTTGACGGAGTAGAAGATAAAAAATATTTGTTAAAAAGAGATTTTAATAAGAGATCTACATATAGGTGTGGTCGAAGTAAATCTGGTGTAAGTTCAAAAACATGAATTGCCTCTATTATCTAAAAAATGACACATGAAAAAAGATTACAAAGTTTGGAATATAACAATGACAATCATAAAGATGACAAATCAACATATGTCATTATAGATGCAGAGTGCTCAAATAGATTTTTCATTGATGCTTTTTCAATGATAATGTAAGTCATTTGCAGCATTAGTGGATTCTAGATCAGCTTGTTCTTACCAATAGGTCTATGTAAGGAATTTTTTTACCCTTTATGAGCCTTGTGCTTATATATGAAATAATATGGTATACAATATAATTGTTTTTAGCATGGAAATTTGAAATGCATGATGGTATTATTGAGACGTTGATCAAAATCAAACATGTATCAAATCTCAAGAAGAATATTATATATTTGAGTTTACTTAATTGAAAAAGATATAGTTCTTAGGGGATATTAAGGTCCATCAAAATTATAAGGGTGTGTTTTTTGGCATGAAAACAAATGACGGTGAACTGTATGTGTTATAGAGTGCAACTTTAAGTGATGTTGCTTCAATTTCATCTTTTTTGGAAAAAATTTTAATTAAAAAAACTCAGAAGTCTTAAATTTAGGTGTCGTGTATTTCTTGTGGTGTGAAGTGCTAGACCCTTCAATATTTTTTAAACTTAAAAAGATTGAAGAAGGGGGACTTGAAAAAGTTCCAAAAAGTATTGACATAAAATTAAGTCAAAGGGGAGATTTTAGGATGGCAAAATTGTAGAGAAGGCATAAATAAATGCAAAATAAATAGTTTCGAGATGAGGATGGCAAAATTGTAGAGAAGGCATAAATAAATGCAAAATAAATAGTTTCGAGATGAATATAAATTTATTTGAATTTCCCTCCTATATAAGAAGATATTAATTTTTTTGTTATTTTGAATTAACATCAAGCAAAATTTAAACTTGAATTGAATTTAAAATTTCATCAATGTTAACTAATATGAATAGAAGAAGAAAAAGGAGATCTAAAAATGTGTACTTGCTGTTGTTGAGAAAAATAAAAAGATGTATTCAAACAGCATCTAAGAAGAAATCTTATGGTGTGATTTAGATCCCTAAGTTTATTATCTCTTTCAATCAATAATAATATCCTGAAAGATATTACGAGATTTTTATATTTTTGGCTTAAGTGAGAGATACATGGCTTCTCTTTGTGATGAAATCGTTGAACTTGGATTTTGGTAATATTATTCTCTTTCGATTTTTTTAATATCTATATCAATATAATTTCTTGATGGTGAATCGATTCATTTCTCCTCCCTAAAGGATGTAGGTTATTGTTCTGGCAGAATCATATAAATTTTGTTAAATCTTATTGTTATTGCGTTCGTTTTTATCATTCTTGGTAGAAAAATTGTCATTAAAAAAATGAAGAAAATAAAAATTAAAAGTTACTCGAAGCAAATTAAGCCATTCAAGTTTAAGCAAGTGATGCTTAAGAGGTCATCTTTGTTAAGTCCCGTGTAGAGCTTAATCTCCATGGCTTCACATTCATAGATCAAATCCATCCAGTAGGCAACAAACTACAGTGATTGAAAATTATCCAAACATACATAATTGCATAGGCTGAAACTAATATAAATCATAACTACTTGGAGCTAATGATACCAAAATCATTATTACATAACGCTTTTAACCAACAAACTCACCGGACTAGCTCTGATCAACTTGAACGCAGGCACAACCATCACAGTCACCGCCAAGAACGTCAGCGTATCAAACCCTAAATCATTAATCACATCAATCGCGCTTGCCACATCAATCGCCGCATGAATACGGAAACCATTTCCACCACCTCGCCTAAAACCTTTCAACCCAAGATACCCGCAACTAGACCGCTTGCAGAAATCCCCGCACTCATTCACCGACACAAGCCCCAACCGCCGTCCACACCGCAACGCGGACGAAGACGAAAGCACCTCCGCTTTCCACCTATCGAAAAAGGGTATTACAGAAAACCGGCATCGAATTCCATAGAAATGGCAAGGATAAGTCCTGAACGAGCTTATCCGATGATGGCCGATCGCACCGCCCTGTCACCAATAAAGCGTTTAGGTCAGTAAAAGTATCGTTTAAAACGGGGGAAAATCGGCAATGATGGTGAGTGCTGACACTGAGACATCGGGAATTGCCCATAGGTGAAGAAATGGTTTTCCTATTACTGACGTATTTAGTACTTGTCGGGCATACGGGGAGGAGGAAGACGGGAGGGTGAGGTACTGAGCTTAGCTGGTGAAAGTATTGGTTGCTTGTCCATGGGATTTGAGATTTTGCTTTCGGAGAGGAGAGCGGGTGGGAAACAGATAAAGTGGATTTGAAGGAGTGAAGGGTTTTTGTGGCAGACAATGAGTCCGTTATCCCGCAGGATTGGCGTATTTAAGCGTTGGAATGATCTGATTATATCCAATATCTGGTCACCATAATAAAATAATGTGCTAACCACAGGGCGCTCAAGTCATCCCTCAACGGCCTATATGTCACCAATAAATTTTTATCATCTAACACGAATCTCGAGATATTGTACGAATCTCGAGATGATATTTTAAGCAATAAACATTCAAATCTTGATAAAATGTCATCCAGAGCTCCAATTTCATGAAACTTATAATCAAACTAACATGTTCAATGAGACGTATCTAATGATATGAAAACTAGTCCAATCAAAGTCAAATCAAACTCAGATCAAGTTATTAAATCACAGTTAGAAGATTTATGAATACATTTGGAAAGTCAAACAGCTGTCAAATATGACAAGTTTATACTCAAATAGAGCGGCTCGACAAGACAAATCCAACGAGCCCAAGATCACTCAATTCTAACATCATTAAGGCACTCAAATGTCCATTAAACATCGTATGATCAAGAGAAGCTCTCCGGACTGTCCAATCAAAATGGTTCATATTTCTGCATTAATTGCACCCAAAACACTTTAAATAGTCTTATCCCTCTCATGAGAGGGAGGAAGTCTAGAGAGAGCCTGAAGTCTTGAGGAGAAGCTGTAGCTCAGCATCACCACCAATCGCGTCGACCACCGCCGACCTCCGTCGTCAACCACCGTCCACCGCCTACCTCCCTCGTCGACCGTCGACGACCACCCTCGACCTCCGTCATCGACCACCACTAACCGTCTTCAACCTCCACATATCGTCATCAATCACCATCAATCAGATGTCGTCAGTCGGCATTGTAATCTGAAAAATATATTTACATTTTCCTGTCTATGAGACAAGGGATTTTTGTAATCATCAATAAATAGTGGATTTCTGCAACTATACCAGGTCCCGTGGTTTTTCTCTAACGAGTTTTCCACGCAAAATCTTCTGGAATCATCATTGTTTTTTTTCTATTTCATCTGTGTGTGTGTGTTGAACTTTTGTACAACGCTAAGACAATAATTTGTTACTCTACCGCCCTGAATTTTCTAGCACGCATCAGTTTGGTGCCGTCTGTGGGAAGCTCTCAATCCCGCCAATGAAGTACTTGCTCAAATTCCTACATGCCCACCAGGCAAAATATTCGGGACAATGGAGTAGCTTGCTCTAACTCCCATCATTCCAGGGAACAATTACGAAGTTAAGGGCGACATGTTCTTCATCTTCCCGCCCTAGAAGCCGTTATCCAACCAACGAGGGGGTTTCAGGTCCTTTTATGGAAGAAAGAATACGTAGAATGGAGGAGTCTCAACTGGAGATCATACAATTCCTACGAGGGATCCAACAACCACTGTTCACACAAATGACTGAAACTCGTTTACCATTAAATTCGTGACATACGAGAAACATATTGCCCGGAGGAACTCGTACCGTCCCCCTGCTCAAGATGGAACAATTCCATTGTCAAGACGTGATGCTGAACTCCTAGACACTGTAAGTTCCACTCATCCATCTCATGCAACTCCCCTAGCACCACCACGTCTTGCTACAGTTCCAGATGATGTCATCCGTAATGAACTACGTCACCTCATCAGTGAAGAGTTCCCCCTAGAGAAAAAATATCGCTTCCACACTCACCCTAACATCCTTGAATCCTCTCCCTTAGTGAATGAGGTCCTCTAACACCCTATCCCAACAGGCTTCAAGCTGCCTAACATTGACGCATATGAAGGGATACCTATGAACATATTGATCATTATCGAACCATCAAGCACATTCAACGTGCCCCTGATGTGCTTCTATGTCAGGTGTTCCCAACTACTCATAAGGGACAAGCTCGAACATAGTTCTACTCTTTGTCAGGGAGCACTGTAAACACCTTCAATGAGCTTGTCAAACTATTTGTGGAGTAGTTCATAACAAATCGACAAATCATCAAGGATTTATCCCATCTCTCAGGAATTCGTCAAAGTGAAGGAGAGTCGCTTAAAGACTAATTTCGCAGGTTTTCTATTGAAGCCCGTCAAATTCCAAGAGTATATCCAGAATTACTTAGGGGTTTTTCTTTGGGAGGCTCCACCCAGAACCCTTCTACTCATCATTGATGTGGGAGAATGTTTGTTCTTATACCAATCTTATCCACCGTGTTGAGGGTCAAATCACTGCAAATGAGGCTATCAGTGCACATATGGAACAATTTGAGAAATTTGGGGGAAAGCGCAAAGTTAACTCCAGAGACAATAATCAATCTTCACAACGGAGAAAGTCTAAATAACCAAAGAATCCTGACCTCCTCCTTCAACATGTGGGTCAACAAACTGAATATTGAACTAAGAAAGAGTATACACCACTCAACACGTCATGTGCAAACATCTTGATGAACATCAAGAATGAGCAAACTGTTAAGTGGCCTCACCCCTTAAAACCTAACTCGGGAAATCAAGAACAATATTCTCATTGTCATCGAAGTCGTGGCCACACCACTGAAGCATGTAAACTCCTTAGGGAATAAATTGAAAGGTTGATTCAGCAAGGATATCTTGGTCAATTTATTCAAAACAAACTAGCTGGTACCGATAATGCTCTTACTGGGGGCAACAAACACAAAGGCAACAACATGGGGGTCACCCAATCGTGGGCAAAATTCAAACAATTACAGGAGGCCCATTGTTGACAGATCAAGTTCTTATCATTGTACCTGGTGAACCAGCACATAAGAATTTGTGTCTTGAACCTATCACTTTTGATGATTCTGATCTATAAGCAGTTCGAGTACCTCGCCAAGATCCTCTTGTCATTAGCGCAGAAATTGACAAACCCTGCTACAATGTAAAAAAGGATCATGATCGACAATGGGAACTCTGTTGATGTTTTATTCTACTCCACATTCCTTAGTTTGGGATTGATAAGAGAAAGACTTCAACTTGCATCATGGTCATTATTTGGTTTTGATAATCGACTAGTACGGGTCGAGAGAACAATAAATATCCATGTTATCATGGGAGACTTTCCTCGATAGATAATCCGTCCAGTCTAGTTCATTGTTGTGAAGTCAGAATCAGCGTACAATGCTATCTTTGGGAGACCTCTGCAATCCATCTTTGACATCGTAACATTTGTGCTACACCTGAAGCTCAAATTTCCAACCCCAGTAGGGATTGGCGTCGTACGAGGAGATCAATAGATAGCACAATCATGCTACCTCAGAAAAGCTCAGTCACGCCCATCAGTGACACTTAGCATTGAAAACTTTGATCGTCGAGATGAAGATGTTTCTCAAAGAGCTTCCCCCGTAGAAGATTTGGTTCATGTTCTGCTCTCTAATGAACACCCATTGAGAACAGTGCATCTAGGTTCCTTACTCTCCGATGAACAAAAGTCAGAATATGTAGATCTCCTCCAAAGAAACCAATATATTTTTGCATGAACCCCAGCCGACATGTCTGGGGTTGACCCTGAAATAATTATGCACTCTTTAAAGATAGATCCAAACTTTAAAACCATCGTCCAGAAAAATCACAATTTTGCCCTATATCGCTTTCAAGCTATTGAACAATAAGTCAATAAGCTTCTTGAAGCAAAGTTCATACGGGAAATACACCATCCTGCATAGCTGACCAAAGTTTTCATGGTGAAAAAAGCTAGTGATTCGTGGAGAATGTGTGTCGACTATACAGACCAAAATAAAGCATGTTTGAATGATAGCTTTCCCCTCCCACACATAGATCAACTTGTTGATGCCACTTCCGAACATCAGATGCTCGGCTTTATGGATGCATACTCAGGGTACAATCAAATAAAGATGAATTCAGTAGACGAGGAAGCCACATCTTTTCAAACAGATAAGTGCTTATAATGTTATCAAGTTGTGTCGTTCGGATTAAAAAATACCGGTGCAACTTATCAACGTCTCATGAACAAAGTCTTCAGAAATCTTCTCGGGCGTACAATGGAGGTTTGTGTTGATGACATGTTAGTAAAAAGCCTGGAAGCATCCCAACACACTTCTCATCTGGAGGAGTGTTTCCAACTCCTTCGTCAATACAATTTACAACTTAACCCGACTAAATTTGCTTTCAGAGTGACATCAGGGAAGTTTTTGGGATTCATGGTTACCTATTGTGGAATTGAAGCAAACCCAGAAAAAATCAAGGCGCTGAGGGACATGATACGTCCAAAAAATATTAAAGAGGTACAACGATTGAATGGTCGTATAACCACCCTATCCCGGTTCTTAGCTTGTTATGGAGACAAGTATCTATCGTTCTTCAAAATACTTAGAGGAGCTCAGAACACTGGTTTTCAATGAACAGATGACTGTTAAATCACTTTCGAACAACTTAAGGCCTATTTGGCTTCACCGCCCTTCTCTCAAAACCCATCCAAGGAGAGATGTTATATATCTATTTAGATATTTTACCTCATGCAATAAGCTCTGTCCTTGTAAAAATGGAAAACAAAATCGAGAAACCAGTGTATTACATCGGTAAAGTTTTCTCAGATCCATAAAGTCGCTATCCGATGACAGACAAGACTGCGCTAGCCTTGGTATTTCAGCAAGGAGACTTCGTTCGTACTTCCTGACTCACACTATCGACATCTACACTCAACTCCCTTTGAAGGTTATCCTAAAAAAACTTGAATCATCTGAAAGATTAGTTAAATGGTCAATAGAATTGAGAGAATTTGACATTCACTATTTACTACGATCGAACATCAAATCACAGGTGTTGGTCGACTTTTTGGTAAAATGTACAGTGCCTACCTCTGATGATCTACCATCTTCTCCTCTACGGTTACCTCAGTGGACACTATACATAGATGGAGCATCCAGAAACTCAAAAGCTGGTGCAGGAATAATATTCATCTCCCCAAAGAAAGACATTTTGGAGTACGAACTTCGTTTAAAATTCCCAGCCACCAATAATGTTGTCGAATATGAAGCACTTGTTGCCGGATTAAAGCTTGTCATCAACTATGAAGTACGAAACATGATTATTTATACTGATTCTCAACTCATTGCATCCCAAGTATAACGAGAATTCAATGCTCATAACTCATCACGGGTGCAGTATCTCAGTTTTGTAAAAAAAACATCTCGTCTAAATTGAAACATGCCAGCTCATTCACATACTTCGGGAGCATAACACTCAAGCTGATGCCCTTTTCAAACTTGCAACTTCAACAATTGGAGATCTTTATAAAAAATATATATTGAGGAAATACATTTTCTTATCATCCATGACCCATGAGTGATACTGTCTATAGATGACACAAGGGAGCCATCTTGGTTGGATCCCATCATCTCCTTCCTCTAAGACGGAACACTGCTAAATAATGCTACAACATCAATTTGCATCTGACACATGATTGCCAACTTTATTCTTATATGGGATGAACTGTATAAGAAGACATTTGTATGTCCATATCTCAAGTGTCTTCCTCCATCTGAAGCTGATTACGCTCTACGTGAAGTTCATTTCAGAATATGTGGGGAGCATCTTAGTGGCACGACATTTGCTCTTAAAATAATGAGGCAAGACTTCTACTCGTCCACGATCAAACAAGATGCATTAGAATTTGTGAAAAAATGCAAGAATAGCCAACTACACTCCAATCTTATGCATGCACCGCCAGTAGAACTCACATCTTTTCTGAGTCCTTGGACTTTTGCCCAATGGGGGGTAGATATCATGAGGTCATTTCCGATAGCTACTAGACAACGAAAATTTGTCATCCTAGTTGTTGACTACAACACCAAATGGGTAGAAGCAGAGCCCCTTGCCAAGATCACTGAGGCCAATGTCAAACAGTTTTTCTAGAAAAACATCATCTGTCACTTTGGGCTTCCTGCAAAGATTATTACTGATAATGGGACTCAATTCACTGGTAGGGTCTTCACATCATTCTGCAAGGATCTTCACATTCAGATGGTGCACACTGCTATGATGCATCCCCAAACGAATGGACAGGCAGGTGACAAATCGAATTGTGCTCAAGGGTTTTGAAGACTTCTCTCGAGAGGGCTGGGGGCATTGAGTAGAAGAGCTACATAACATCTTCTGGGCCTATTGCACCACCACACGAACTCCTACCTAGGAAACCGCATATAACTTGTGTTTCGGCACCGAGACTGTCATCCTCGTTGATATTGGAGTTCCAAACCCCAGAGTCAAGACTTTCAACTCAGATAGGAATGAAGAAAAGCTCCGACAAAAGATGGATCCTCTCCCAGAAATACGCAATGTGGACCACCTCAGAGCTGCTTCCTACCGCCAAAGAATTGCTCGCCACTTCAACAGAAGTGTAAAGCCTCGATCTATCTCCATTGGTGACATGGTTTTGCGTAATATCAAAGCTGTTGGTCATGGTCCCCAACGCAAAAAATTATCCCCTCTCTGGAAAAGCCCATACATCGTGGCTGCCATGATCAAGCCTGGAACCTTCAAGCTCAAAGACTAAAATGGAAAAATCTTGCCTCGGACTTGGAATGCCGTGAATCTTCAAAAATACTACCAGTAGCACTTCAATTACATCATCTATGTCATATTACATACAATGTTAATGTATCTAAGACTTATTAAATAGTATTTACTTGAATTCTTCTACAAAAAAAAATATCTTTAGAAAGTGTAACGACTCATTCACGTGTCATTTTATGCTCTTGGCCCAAGAAATACACAGCTATGTTTATATCTTAGTCAAAACACGATCGATCTCAGGGGAATTTGATCTAACATCTTCCAAATGGGTTAACATTATCGAGTTTTTACTTCGATAAATAACCATGGATAGGTTAACAGTCCTTGGTGGGCTACACCTGATCCCTTTCGCACAAGTTCATAAGTGAGCAATGCTCTAGCAAATAACCTCGGATGGGTTAATAAGTCGTCGCTGGACTTTCGTGGGATCCTCCCATACTCTGATGCATAACCTCAGCCAAGTAAAATGATGATGGCAATTTATTCCCACGGTAACCTTCTTAAATGTCATTGGATATCCAACGCATCAAGCCACAACGATACTTCGTCAAACGCACTGCTGCGACACACTATCACAACATGTCGTTGCGCTGCAACGTGTCGCCCGACGCACCATCATAATGCATCGCCTCGCCGCAAGTCACCACAATGTATCGCCCAACGCGTCATCACGCCGGGACACATCGCAGCAACGCGTCACATCATCACAACGCACTACTGCAATGCGTCGTTGCGCAGTCACGTGTCACCGTGACACACTGCCACAACGCATCCCCACGCTTCGACATATTGCCACAACGCCTCACCCGTAGTGCAACACGTCGCTGTCACGCGACATCCCATCGCAACACGTCACTGCAACATGTTGCCCTGTTGTGTCATGTTGCCGCAACGCGCCGTTGCGTCACGCTGCCGCAACGGGTTGCTCCGCCATGCAGCCGAAGCACCCCGTCGTGCCACTCTGATGCACCATCGCAGGGCGTTGCTCCACCGCGCCGCCGCAACGAGTTGCCCCGCCGAGCCGCTGCAACGGGCTGCCACGTCGCGCATCCGCGTCGCGCCACCACAACGGGTTACCCCGCCATGTCGCCACATTGCGTTGCTGCGTCACGTTGCTGCATTGCACCGCTGCAACGCGTAGCCACGACGCACCGTCGCACCTCCATCCTCTCTTTCAGACCCCTATTTATAGGGTAAAAAAGAGCCATGCCAAATAAATGTGCATTAATATAAAAATATAAAAAGAAGTGCAAACATTAAATGCTCATTAATAATAATAAATAAAAAACTTTTGATATTCTAAAAAAAACTTTTCAATTTTTATTCCTCCTTTTTTGCAATTTCAAATTCCTTAATATCTTCAAATTCATTTATAAAATATTATTTATTTTGTTTTAGGCGGGATTCAAACCCCTCATCTCACATAAAACAAAAAATACTAACAAACTAAGTTGAGTTCAATTTTCTATTTATATAAGAATAAAAATGATTCTTAAGTAAGTAAGATATACATAAATATTCTAGATATTGATATTTTCGGACGATAAAAAGAGTCTCGCCCGAAAATAGGGGGCAACTGATACACCAACAACAAAGTTTCATCATCTAACACGAATCTCAAGGCATGCAGGAATCTCAAGATTATATTTTAAGTAGGAAACATTCAAATATTGATAAAAAATCATCTAGATCTCTGATTTCAGCAAACTTATAGTCAAACTGACATGTTCAATGAGACATATCTAATGATATTAAAACTAGTTCAATCAAGCCCATATCAAGTCATTAAACCATAGTTAGAAGATTTATGAATACATTTGAAAAGTCAAATAGCTGTCAAATATGACAAGTTTATACTCAAATCGAGCGGCTCGACAAGACGAATATAACGAGCGCAAGATCACTCAATTCTGACATCATTAAGGCACTCAAATTTCCATTAAACGTCGTATGATCAAGGGAAGCTCTCCGGCCCGTCCTATCAAAATGGTTCATATTCCCGCATTAATTGCACATAGAACACTATAAATAGAACCTCATCTCTCTCATGAGAGGGGGGAAGAAGCCTAGAAAGAGTCTGAGGTCTTGAGAAGAAGTTGCAGCTCAATATCACCACCAATCGTCGTCGACTACCACCAACCTCCGTCGTCAACCATGGTAGGCTGTCGTCGACCACTGCCGACCTCAGACGAGCATCGCTGACTTCCATCGTCAACCATCACCAACCGTCTTCAACCTCCACCTACCGTCATCAATCACCACCAAACATACGCCATCAGTCGACATTGTAATCTGAAAAATATAATTACCCTTTCCGGTCTGTGGGACAAGGGATTTCTGTAATCATCAATCAATAGTGGATTTTCACAACTAGGTCAAACCCCGTGGTTTTTCCCTAACGGGTTTTTCATGTAAAAACTTCTGGAGTCATCACAGCTTTTTTCTATTTCATCTTTGTGTGTGCTAAACTTTCGTACAACGCTAATACGATAATTTATTACTCAACTGCCGCGAATTTTCTAGCACACATCAAAACTGTTTAACGGTTTACACCGTGAATGCTACTGCAAATCTCATAAGAAATTAGTGATTGTAGCCTCTTGGTTGGACAAAATACGCTTTTAACAATTCTTTCTTGATGGTTGAATTTTATATATATACCACTCAATTCATATATATTTATATATCTAACACCTCAGTTTTACTTTTATATATTTATACCACTTAAATCTTTTGTGTTAGTTGAATCCAATAGTGTATGTGAATTACAGAAGGATTAGAACGTAAATAAGAAAAAAATGAAAGGAAGATGAACAATAATGAATAGTAATCAATCATATTTTACACATTTTTTTTCTTAATTTATGGAGGAGAAGATATAATTATGATTTGACAATTTTGCCTTTGTTTGAAAGTGACCCGTACTGGAATATTTCTGGTTGGAATGTCTCAGTTAGTTAAGTTTGGTAGGTATGAGTCAATCGACTGATCTAGCCTGGCTGCCAATTATTCATCCCTCGTGAGGAGCCTCTATGGCATCTATGAGATGCTTGAAGATTTTGTAGAATTGGATCTTCTCTTGGATTGGGTCTACTAGAGAGTAGCCAGTTGCATCAGGTTAGCTTTCATGTAGTGTTCACTCAACTTTTTTTGTCTCGTTTCTGCCTGAATGACCCGTGCTTGAATTATCTAATTGTCTTCTTGTATGCCTCGTGGCTCTTTCGGTTTTGGCCTTGGCTTGGCTCAATCTATTGAGTAAGCATCATGATCTCCTCACAATGGGTCAACTTTCATTACATTCTTCACTTATTGACCATTAGATCTCTTCAAGATCATTGCTGACACATTTGTATGTGCATATTTTATTTCACTAATTCTCTTACGTTTTGAAAGTGGCGTAGCGACAAAAATATTAGAATTTAACACATAATTAGATTGCATTAAATTTTAATTAATAATTCAATAATTGAACTATTTTGATTTTTAATTTTTTTATTCTTATAAATAGGGCATGATGGAACTCCTTCGCATTCATAATTTGTTCTGAGTCATTCCTCATTTGAGTTGGCTGGCTTTCGGGTGTTGGGCATTGCGATGGATAACCTATCGAAACTCTATGATGATGTTACCAACAAGGATTGATTTGCTTCAACTTCTGGGAACCAAAAAGGTGGCACAACCCAGAAAGTGATAGGAAAAAGAAAGTCATCAAGCAGTTGAAGTTTATACTCCCACTACCAAATCAGGTGGGGTTGTCCAATTCGATCAATGACACTATACAGAAGAGAGTTTAACCAACTGAACTGATCCTTGACCCGATTGCTCAAGCTTCCACTATGACACTAGACCCTCTAGTTGACTCGATCACCCAAACGGGTTCTAATGATCTCTCGATGCTTTTATTGTTGCCCCCATTAGTGTGAGTGTTACGTTGATTATAATATATGTGTGGAATCAGCTCCTGAGTACAAGGGACTTCGGTATTGTTTTAAGAGATTTCATTTTTGAAGTCTTTTTCATTTTACTATGTCTCTTAAAGCAAATAATTCAATTTTGGCAATCCTGAATGATAATCTGGATCTAATTAACATAAGTGAGAATCTAAACGGGGTGCAAGTGATAGCAGACCAGGCGCCAGATGAAGGCAGTCAACTCTAGAGCGAAGAAGACAAGGTTGATGCTTTGACAACCCCTTTGAAGGATGCAGGGAAGTAACTGACCAGCTCAGGATGTCCTCTAGGTTGCTTGCCCATCATCTGGACAAATTTGAGAGCTCTTTTGTTGGGTCAACAGAGTTCCAACATGGTTAAGATATGTGCTAGCTATTTGTTCATATGAAGAAGGAAGAAAAGATGGAAGAGGTGGTGTGACTCTTTTCTCGGAGCTGTTAGATCATTAAGAGAAATCCCTAATGTTATAGATCAAAGCTGAGTCAGATCGGTTGAGTTAGTTTAGGTCTGTAGGGGAGTTCTCGCATATGATGTCGCTTCAGCTGGGGTATGTCTCGGTAGAAGCAGGGACAAATCCACTTGTTAAATATTTTTTCTCGAACTAATTCTTGAGTACTTTATTGTGATTTGAAGTGTATTTTTTGGAATTAATTTGCTTTATTGCCTCATTTTTCTGTGTTAATATGATCTCGTTGTTAGCTCATTATGGAAACAACTGTTTAGTTTCGTTTTTATCCTTGTACATTGGCTATACTTGCTCTATTTCCTTATGAGGTCACACTTCTTCTGCCTTTTTTGCCTTGCTTCAACTCTCTCGGTCTTATAACTTAAAAGTTAAAAAAATAACCTATAATTAAGAGAATCAATATGGATCATCCGATAAAGTACTATTTTAAAAATTCTAGCTAAATTTACTAAAATGACAATNTAAGTAAGATTTGCGTGTTGAATTCTGATAGATTCATGAATCACTCTAAGAAATAAAATAGGTGATGAAGAGAAGAAGAGATGGAGGAGTTTAGGGTCCGTTTGGGGCAACTTATAAGTGTGGCGACATTTTTTAAAAAACCGCCTAACCGTTTCGTTTGCGCGTTTTTGAAAATGCTGACTGCCACATTTGAGTCTTTTACATTAAACGCAGGTCGCGTGTCGACTCGCGAGCCGCGTTTCAAGATAAACGGTTTATCCTGAAACGCACAAGCTGCCCCAACAGACCTTTAATCTTAATATATTTGTTATAATATGACTCTTAAGTATGGTAATGACATACTTGTGATTTCCTTGTGAGCTTCTATGGTCTACTTGGGAAGGCCTCATTTATTTATAAATGGATGAGGGAGATGCTTGTAGGAGAGGGGGAATAAGACTACAAGGGAGAAGATAGACTTGTAGGTGGGAGAGACTACTACAAGGGAAGAATATGAGCTTGTAGAAGGGAGAAACCACTACAAGGAGGAAGATAGAAAGAAGACCAAGAAGATCAAGAAGAGGAAGGAAATCTGTCCAAGAAGAATAAAAAAGAGAGGGGCTTCAAGAATTGAGAGAAAAGTCTTTGATCTTGTATCAAGGTAGTTTAAAGGGTGAGAGATCAAGAGGATTGGTCATTCCTCAATGTAAAAGGAAACTTTGTAATTCTTTTTTGTTTTAGTGGATTGATAGTTGATTCCCTCTGTGAATGTAGGTCTATGGACCGAACCACGTAATTTTTGTGTTCTTGTGTTCGTGTCCTTGTCGCATTTTCTTCCTTGCAGTTTTCTTTTCCCTGTATCTCCCCTCCTCTTTCAGCAGCACAGGTTCTTGAAGAGAAAGGTTAACAAGATCGCAACATGCAGGCAGGTGTTAAATTCTTGGAGGCTCTGCAAGAACCGAAAGGCCGTCTAGTTCTTTAAAGCTTTGCAGGTTCTTGGTGTTCATGGTGATCAAGAGCTGCAAGAGTTCTTTGGAATTTTCTCTTGGTGTTTGGCGGGGCAAGAATTCACAACAATATCTATGAATCACACCCAAAGAATAGAGTGTAAAGAGAGAAATAAGAGCAAACGGCAATAAACAATAATACATAATGAAATAATCTTCCTATTTATAAAGAATATTATACAATTTGATAATGTTATATTTTTATCATTGCTTTAAAGAGGATTGTATACAATATTATTAGCATTTTGCATGATGAATAACTCTGTATATGATTCGACATTAATTAAAAAAAAAGATAGAAAAAAGATAAACATATAATGAAATTTGAATTAATACAACATGAGTCAGTAAAATACTTTTATGTTAATATATTTGAGAAGATAGCTTTCACATAAATTAAGTGTCCTAATCAACTCTTATAATATTCAGTTTAACCATATTATAATATAAATCTAGTAATAATAAAATTAATCAAAAATAGATATAACTAAAGCAACTTTCATTTTACCTAATAAAATAAGAAATATATTAATTCTGCCTTTCTAGATATATATTTTTTTAATTTTTAAAAGCAAATAATGCTTTTTTCCTAACCCCTCTCCAGGGTGCTAAACGCAAAAGCAACCAAATCGCCAACTTTCAATTCAAACGGAGAAGATGACTCCCATTTTATAATCTCTCTAGAGCAGTTCTTCTTCTTCCTGCAATTCCCCTTCCCCTTACCTTCCTCTTTTTCCGACGGCCAAATCCTCATAAAAACCGCGTCTTTCTTGCAAAATCTTCTCTCAACCCTCTAAATAACTCCAAAATCCCAAACTTCCTCCTCAAATCAACTCAAAGCTCTCTGCTTTCAGCTGAATCAGGGGCACAGATTCAGAAATGAATAATCTTTTCTCATCATCATGGCAAAGAGATCCCCCATCCCCCAACGGCAGCATCCCCATGTCGAGAACGCCAAGCTCCGGCATAGCTCCGGAGGCTGCGGCCGGAGGCGAAAACCTTGATAAATTCTTTCAAGAAGTCGAATCGATCAAGGAAGAACTCAACGGAATCGAGCGAGCCCATCGCAGCTTGCAAGAATCGAATGAATCCCTCAAAACTCTTCACTCACCCATGGCCGTTCGAGAGCTCCGCGCCCGCATGGACGGCGAGGTATCTCAGGCCCTGAAGAGAGCGAAACTCGTGAAGCTGAAGCTGGAATCTCTCGAGCGGTCGAACGCGGCGAGCCGGTCGGTTCCCGGCTGCGGGCCGGGTTCATCCTCTGACCGGACCCGGACCACCGTGGTCGCCGGGCTGAAGAAGAAGCTGAAAGATCAGATGGACGCGTTTGGGGATCTCCGGCGGCGCGTGGCGGCGGATCACCGTGAGGTGGTGGCGCGAAGGTATGATAAAATAAAACTCTCAATATTCCGCCTAAATCCTGCGTCTCCTAAGTTAAATCCATTGCAAGACAGCAACTTTAATCTGCAAAAATTGAAATTGATGCGCTTCTGTTCAAATATAGCTTTGATAAACTCAGAACTCTCATTTATCTTAACAGATACTACGCAGTAACAGGGGAGAAAGCGGATGAAGCGACAATCGACGCAATGGCGGCCGCAGAAGGACGAGGGGAAGGGATATTGCGGGCGGCGATCGAAGGCAGAGGGGCGGTGGAGGCGGCGGTGGCGGAGATGAAGGAGAGGAGAGGAGCTGTGGAGGAGATTGAGAGGAGCTTGATGGAGCTGCACCAGGTGTTTCTGGACATGGCGGTGATGGTGGAGACGCAGGGCCATCAGCTTGATGATATAGAGAGTCAGGTTGGGAGAGCAAGCTCTTTCGTTGACCATGGAGTCAAACACCTTCATCAGGCTAGAAGGCATCAGCTAAGTACGAGGAAGTGGACTTGCATTGCGCTCCTAATTTTGATTATAATTGTCCTCATTATTGTGCTTCCGATTGTGCTGAAGAAATGAGGGAGGGGGGAGGAAATTTTAGGGTTTTGGTATGAAGTTTATGATTAGGGATTTGTTTTTGGTTTGATTTATTTGAGGGGGAGAAAAGAGTGTTTTGTATGCATCACCTTTTGTGTATGTGTTATATATAAATAAGATGTCTTGTTTGGATTATGATTTTTGACAAGGATGAACCAACATTATTATTTAGGGATGGGAAAATCAATGAATGTCTTATTTTTTTTAAAGTAATATAAGAAAAAAAAAATTAAATTTTAGTATTTATATAAAAAAAAATTATATTTTTTAGGGATAAATTTTTTTTCTTAATTATATTTTATATTTATCTTAAAATAAATTGAGTGATTGTAAAGGCATTATAATAAAATTTGTTTCAAATATTAAATGAGAATTACAATCAATTCAATTATTACTCTCATTTATTATTGATTTACCAATATGTATATAGATGTTTTAGGAATAACTTAATTTTTAATTCAAAAAGTTCTTAGTTAGTGCCATTGCCTACAAATAAAAAAATATATATACTATTAAAATTAATATTTTTTTTATATAAGGGATAAATTTTACATCTTCGATCTTGATTTGTCCGTGGACTCATGCCTCAAGAAAAAAGTTGTGAATGAAGGTGAGTGAGTAACATGAGAGGGGATTCACCATTTCTCTTAGAAGATAAAAATTGTATGCTGTCCATTCTTTAGGGATCAATCTTCTGATATATAAATTCTCTTTATAAAGGGTTTTCTCATATAATATAAAATGGATACTCAGAACACTGATCCCGAAAGATCTCTGATTTATACATTCTTATCTTCATCTAGCATTGACACTATAATTAATATAGTTATCTCTGACAATATCATATCTAAACCTATATTTCTTATAATTCTTATAATATTACATCCTTGTTGGCCCAGTTAGCTTTTGAAATAATCTAGCATGGAGTAATTTGGATTCAAGGGAAGTTATTTGTTAGAAAAGTTCCATTTAGACAAGAGATCG
>NEWO01000035.1:2767430-2814543 GCA_003013225.1 Phalaenopsis aphrodite | reverse complement strand
AAATAAGTTATGAGTTATATATATAATCATTAACCCTAACTCTAACCTTTCATTCAAGCTATTTGTTAACTCATTTGATTCTTTCTAGTTTTGTCTCATAAACAAACTAGCAATCTCATTTGTGACAAGCTCGGCTTACCTATCACTAATTCTTGTAATTAGCCAACACTCAGATCCATGCAACTTTATCGAATTAATTGCATCGTTATAAAAGTCAGCTTTAAGTTAACAGATAATATTCTTTAAGGTACTTTTTCCATTTTAACCACCTAGTCCTACTTTTAGAAAATAAGTACTCATTATTGTATAGAATTTACTCATTATTATCCTCATTATTGTCTAGAATGGATAAAAAATACTTGTACTATCACACTTAGGTATCATTCTACCTTCTAATAGTATTTATTGACAATTATTAACATCACAACCACTAAAATTACAACTTTAATACTTAAATTTATTCCATATAATAGACTTTTTTGTTAATAATTATCATTAACTATTCTAACCCTAATGATTCTCAAATTAGACATTCTTATAAAAGTGGTTTCATCTACTTGGTGAACGTGATATAGCCTTTGCTAACTCAATTTAAGATATACATTGGTTGTCTACTCCCCTAAATTTCAAGATGATTTGCATCGGTTTCTCGTAATTCAAGGAGTGTTTCCACCTTCAAGTTTGCTTGTTCATCCCCTAATTTTTGATTTCTCACAATTCTAGGAGTGCATTTGTTAAATTCTTTGCTATTTAAGAAATTTTAGATTTAAATCTATATTTTTTGGTTGTTTGTATGAAGGCTAAAAACACCCATGCACAAACGAACAATGTAAGTGTGACATGTTTGTATGCAAGTATCAAATCATTAGTGGGAATCGAGAAATTTAACTGAAATGATAAAATGGACTAACGGGAAGAAATGCCAAAATTGAGAGTTGAATTCATGTACGAACTTTGTTTGTGGGTGTTGTCTACTCTATAATTGATTTTAAACTGATTGATTGATATTGTGATGACTTTAAATTGATTTTATTTTTCTTGTAACTATTGGTTCTATAAGTAATACGTGTGATGTTTAATATTATACTAATATTTATGCATCTCTCAACTTCCACTACAACTTAACATAAAATTATCTAAAAATATTACATAGTTGTCAAGAACTTATTAAATATTGCAAAACAACAAGTACAATGTCCCATGTTTTGTCAATGCTATGTTATACACTCTTCAATGGAATCATCATCAAGCTGGTATATATTTGTGTGTGTTGCGGTGCACTACAGGGTGTGTACAATTCCTACTGTATTACAATAATCATAAGTAAATGTCTAAAATTTGCGGTGCACTACAGGGTGAAAATTTTTAATGATGTTCAATTTCTATTATATAACTGCATGAAACAATTCATCATTGCTTGGGGAGGCAACTGGTTCTTGGTTTGATGAGTGTTCTTTCTCCTTTCTTATATTACAAAAGGGTTTAATTGAAGGAACTTAATGATACATATAATAAAACTTATTCTGAATACAAGCATATGTATTTTTTGTTCTTTTATTTTTCTCTCAATACACTTTTAATTTAAAATTAGATATACACTTGAGTGCATCTTCACTGGATCCTTTAATTTTATATTGCATTCTTTATTAACTATTTTTTTTATTCAGTTTTTGCTTCGACTGAGGTGTTTTCCCTCTTAATATGTCATCAACGAAATATAACCTCAAGCACACCTCGATACAATCACAATACTACTCCAATAATACTACAAACTACTTCAATACCACCAAAATAATAAGACAATACCATCACAATCATCATAATATCACCACAATAACAACATAATAACAACACAAAACCACCACAATATTAACAAAATACAACCTCAATCCCACCTCAATATAACCATAAAACCACTCGAATAACACCACAAACTACTACAATACGACCAGAATAACAGGACAATTCCACCATAATTCTATCAAAATAATATGACAATACCAACTCAAAATCACCACAATACAAAAAAAATCAACAATAACACTAATACTACCAAAAAATTATCACCACTAGAATAACTATAAAATAACACTACAAAATCATCAAAAAATACTAGAAAATTAAAATAATACCATTGATTCAGAGTACAAAGAAAATCAAACAAACATAAATTAATTTCAATATTTGTAACAAAACTAAACTGACCTTCATTTCAAACTTATCGTCATTATTTACAAATTTTATCTTCAATATTTCTCACTTGAAATGTTGTTCACACATAACATGGGGTTATAGTCTAAACCCTAACCGGAGAATTACAAGAAAACCTTTCGGCCACAAGCAAAACCCTAGCTCTAAAAGAAGAAATGAAACAGTGTGCCGAATTTTAAACAATGCACTGTATTCTTTCCTAATTTTCAAGCTGGTTTGGATCAAGTCGCACCAGAATACACCGTTTTCACTTTACAGGTGGAGAAATATAATTAGAGTCCGGACACATAACTGCGTCTGGAATCCTGATTCAATATTTCCTCTTTCACCCAGAGCCTTATAAGAGAGCTTGCAAACCAAACAATTTTGAGCTGCAAATGGATGTTACACAGAAAATTAATTTTCAAGGGTAGCATCACTTGTGACAAAGTTAGCATGGTTGCACAAGGATACAAGTACTAGTAAGACATTGACTATCATGAAACATTTTGTCCGGTCGCGAAGATGCCAAATATTTACTTCTCCATCAAATAATTGGATGTCTTTAATGATTTTTCACGTGATAAACTTTACGAAACTGTATACTTACATCAACCTTTAAGAATAATTGATTTCATAAGAACTTCCTATGCATGTCATCTTCACAAACAATCAACAAGGCAACAGTTCGCTACACTCTCATTCCACCTTTATTGAGGGTTTTAGCCTTCAGCGTATACCGACAATAATCACCTTGGCGCGAATGACATTTGACACCATCCCACATTTTATAAAATCTTCATCATCAAGTCAATTCGTGTGGCCAGAGACAATTATCTTACTTTCTTGGCATTCAAACCAGGACTTCATTGCGCTCTCTTCACTTGAACCATTCTAACTATTTATTTATTCAAGTGCACTTGAACCATTCTAACCATTTATTTATTCAAGTGAAGATCGCTCCACATATGCATTGAATCTTATGCTGAGCTTGAACGAATGGTCATTAACCTTCTCAAAACCCTGCTACTTCCAAATCCTCATGGGCTTGAACGAATCCAGGATAGATTTTATCATCTTTCTCCACTCCCATCTATTGTGTCAATATGATGACCGCTGCTCTTGCGCATAACATGATGATTTATGCTTATACCAAGCACATCGATACTAATTGTAATTTCATTATATCGCCACTCACAAACAACTTTCTGATATCTTCAACAAGCAGTTGGCACTTGATGTTTCAATACCTCTGCAGCAAATTAATAACTCCAAAACATCATCTTCCCTCTATTCGAGGGCGCAGATAACCAACTATATTATCGGAACTAAATTATTTTCATAGAAACTTTAATTTCAAAACCCAAATATATTAAGAAATATGCAGATCTATCCAAATTAAATGACCAATTAAAGCCCAACTAGAGTGGGACATTATCCCCCCTGCCACAACACATGATCCGACAAAAACACAAATGCCAAGCAAGTAAAACTGCCGCTACACGCCTAAAACCGAACTAAAAAAATTCAAGTTGATATATATATATATATATATATATATATATATGGTAAAACTGGGTTAATATTATAATAATCTAAAATGTTTCGAGGCTCCCTTTACTGCTGAGCGCACTGCACTCTCTGAGCGCCCCCATGCATTTCCTCATCTTCCTCAGAGGCCTCCTGCGCCTGTTGAGCTTGCTTCCTCATCATCTCCTCCTCCATGTTTACATCATGCAGCGTTGTCTCCTCGCACTCGTCAAGGTCCATGTCCGTCAGCTGCGACTGCGTCCTCAACGGCAGCACAGACTCAACGGCCTTGCACTGCTCTGCACTCAACGAATCCGGAAATTCTACAGTGAAGTGAATGAACAATTTGCCTCTCATGAAAGGCCTCTGATACATCGGCATGCCCTCATCGTTGATCGCTTTGAATTGATCTGCAGAAACCGGCAACGATGATCCATGTAGAGCCATATAGATACAGGTAAACCGAATGCATTCGAATCTTACCTGGCTTGACAACTTCGCCGGGGTTTGATTTAATGAGCAGCTGTCTGCCGTCAAGATGGGTTAGTGCGAACTGGAAGCCGCATAGGGCTTCGGTTAGCGGCAGAGTGTGCTCGAAGAAGAGATCATCGCCCTTTCTTTTGAACTTGGGGTGGTCCTTTTGTTGCAGGATGAATACAATGTCTCCGGTGATGCAGTCGGGCTACACATTAACAGAAGGAATAATGAAAAAACTGCAGTAAGGATTGGATGAGGGTTTGGTGGGGAAGAGCAGAACACGTACAGCTTCGTCGGCCTCTCCGGGAAAGGTGATCTTTTGCTTATTTTGCATGCCCTTCTCAACGACGACTTCGAGAACCCTCTTATCCTGCACAACCTTCTCACCCCTGCATTGAGGGCAGCGGTCTTTGTCGCTGATGGTCTCACCGGTGCCTTTGCACTCGTTGCATGGTTGCTGCATTTGTTGGATCATGGATGGACCAAGATGGCGAATCGAGACCTTCATGCCCGAGCCCTGACAGCCCGGACATTTCATCGATGCGCCGGATTTAGATCCCTTTCTGCAGAAGTATGTTTGTTTGATGTTAGTTTTATGCCGCAGAACATTCGGAGTGAAGAATTTATCAATACTCAGTACTCACCCTTTGCATTTCGAGCACAGTACGTTTCGTGAAAGAGAGAGCTTTTTGGAAGTACCATTGTACAGTTCTTCCAGGGAGACTTTCAGTGGGTGAACAACGTCCTCCCCTCTCCTCTGCCTGCGTCCACGGCTGCCCCCGCCGGCTACTCTCCATAACAAATTCCTTAGAATGAGTGTGGGGAGACAAAAAAAAAAAGAAAAAAAGAAAAAAAAAAGGTAAAATGGCAAAATAAATCATTTAAATTTACCTCCAAAAGGGTTTCCACCAAAGAAAGATTGGAAAATATCAAAAGGATCATGGGCTGCACCGCCCATTCCTTCCTTGAGAGCATCTTCACCGTACTGATCATAAATCTCCCTCTTCTCAGGATCACTCAAGACCTCATAAGCTTGGGCCAACTCTTTAAACTGCAAAGGACAAGAATAAATCAATTGAGATACGGATGAAAGGAACCAGCTCAGTTGTACTGTTTCTCAAAAACAAGAATAGATTGAATAAATAGAAAACTTGGACTACGTCAATACAATTCCAAGTTGCAGTTGCAAATAGCAAGGAATTAAGCCATGCAAAATCAAACCTCATTTCACAAAAGATTAATTAACCAAAGTTAATTTCCAACAGAGCAGCTGTCAGTTTAAAAAGAAAGACACGTTCACAGAGGTACAACGAATGATTATCCTCAAGACTTGATTATACTTTCAAGAATCAAAATTAAGTTTATTAAAATTCCAAATTAATCATCATAGGTTGCTATGACAAAGGGGCCAAAAGGAGAAGCAAAAGCGCAAATGATCAAAATAACAAATTGCCACAAAAAAAGCATAATATTGATAAAGAAAGAAAATACATATATACAAAATGTACTTTATTTTGGTTTCAATATGTGAAACTCCTTGAGCTGAACGAAGTTAAACGTGCTCATATGAGAGCAACACTGTAAGAGGTTATTTCCTAGAAAGTTATACCAAGAGGCTAAAATTGTGAGGTTGTTTGGTCAACATGGACAAAATCTTGATGGTTCAAAGCTCAGGCTGTTACAAAATCTATTAGCAATAAAGTAAAACCACAAGAAATATAGAATGGAAAAACACGTATAGCCCTTCATAACTTAAAACAACAACAATAACAACAACAAAGCCTTAATCCCA
This sequence comes from Phalaenopsis aphrodite, assembly GCA_003013225.1. Classification (NCBI taxonomy): domain Eukaryota; kingdom Viridiplantae; phylum Streptophyta; class Magnoliopsida; order Asparagales; family Orchidaceae; genus Phalaenopsis; species Phalaenopsis aphrodite. Next base: position 2,808,554 of record NEWO01000035.1, on the reverse strand, counting down.
CTACGTGTGTTTGACTACATGAATCCATTTTCTCCATTGCGTCCTAATATGTTCTAATAAATTAAGATCATTTTTTATACAATAAGCCCAAGTTTTCCTAGTTCTACCTCTGCCTTTCTTAACATAAGTCGATCTAAAACATCTACTCTCCTAATCGGATCATCAGATGGTCGACGTTTAATGTGATCAAACCATCTAAGACGACTCTCTCTAATTTTGTCCGTCATTGGAGCTACACCATCCCTATCACAGATATATTCATTTTGCATTTTGTCTCTAAGTGTAAAATCACTTATCCATCTAATCATTCTCATCTTAGCAACACTTAACTTAGTATTATGCTTCTCTTTTAAAGGCCAACATTCAGCGACATAGAACATTGCAAGTCTAACCACTAACTTATAAAATTTTCCTTTCAGTATAAGCGGTACTTTTCTATCACACAAAAGGCCCGATGCATACCTCCACTCAAACCAACTAACTTGAATTCTACTATTAACATTCCCATCTATATCATCATCGCTTTGAACAACAGAACCGAGATATCTAAATCGTTCACACATTTTAATAATTTGGTCACCCAAAATTATAATTATGTTACTAAAACTACTACTAGTAAAATTACATTCTATGTATTCAGTTTTAGTTCTACTCAAATGAAGACTATTAGACTCCTATGTAGACCTCCATAATTCAAGTTTTTCCTGGGCTTTTTCTTTCGTCTTATCCAAGAAAAAAGATATCATCAGCAAAAAACATACACCAAGATACATCCTCCTGTAAATGTCCAGTAAGACCATCCATAACTAAAGCAAAAAGACACGAGCTTAAAGCCGATCCCTGATATAATCCAACAAAAATGGGAAATTATTTGGAATGGAGGGGTGCAACACGAATAATTCCCAACAGGTCACCCATTTTAATATTACTCTCNNNTTGAGCTGAACGAAGTTAAACGTGCTCATATGAGAGCAACACTGTAAAAGGGTGTGGTCGGCTACATGAATCCATTTTCTCCATTGCGTCCTATTTAGTGTCATATTTTCATTTAGTTCTAATAAATTAAGATCATTTTTTATACAATAAGCCCAAGTTTTCCTAGTTCTACCTCTGCCTTTCTTAACATAAGCCAATCTAAAACATCTACTCTCCTAATCAGATCATCAGATGGTCGACGTTTAATATGATCAAACCATCTAATACGACTCTCTCTAATTTTGTCCGTAATTGGAGCTACACCATCCCTGTCCCAGATATATTCATTTTGCATTTTGTCTCTAAGTGTAAAACCACTCATCCATCTAACCATTCTCATCTTGACAACACTTAACTTAGTATCATGCTTCTCTTTTAAAGACCAACATTCAGCGCCATAAAGCATTGCAAGTTTCACCACTAACTTATAAAATTTTCCTTTCAGTATAAGCGTTACTTTTCTATCACACAAAAGGCCCGATGCATTCCTCCACTCAAACCAACCAACTTCAATTCTACTATTAACATCCCCATTTATATCATCATCGCTTTGAACAACAAAACCGAGATATCTAAATCGTTCACACCTTTTAATAATTTGGTCACCCAAAATTACACTTTTGTCACTATAACTACTACTAGTAAAATTAGATTCTATGTATTCAGTTTTAGCTCTACTCAAATGAAGGCTATTAGACTCCAATGTAGACCTCCATAATTCAAGTTTTTCCTGGGCTTTTTCTCTCGTCTCATCCAAGAGAAAGATATCATCAGCAAAAAACATACACCAAGGTACATCCTCCTGTAAATGTCCAGTAAGACCATCCATAACTAAAGCAAAAAGACACGAGCTTAAAGCCGATCCCTGATATAATCCAACAAAAATGGGAAATTATTTGGAATGGAGGGGTGCAACACGAATACTTCTCAACAGGTCACCCATTTTAATATTACTCTCGCTCCAGCATGCTTAACTGCGGAGTTCTAATGGGATCTATTGCGCTGATGCTGGTATGATCACACCCAAAAACTTAAACAAGGAAAAAAAAATACAATAATCTCACATAAAATATAAAAGACACCTCACTTGAAACCTTCGTTGTACGTCAATGGCCACTAGAACCAAAAACCCTAACTCAAATCAAGTGCAAAGAATGAGACAAATTCCCCATTCTCTTCATTTCGATGGCCAAAGTCTTCCCCCTTCCGCTTAGCCTCTTTCTTCGTGACCGAGGATAGTATGGAAAGCAACAACAAGGTTGCGACCTACAGAGACGCATTTTGCCTTCCTCGTCTTTCTCCCTGATTCATTCGCAAGCCAGCCTCACCGAAGCCCTCTCCTTGCTCACGTGATAAAGTTGTGGCTAGGGCTACCAAGGAAATCAACGGCTAGATCACGACGTACGAAGCTAATCGAAACTCCCGTCTATCTCTCCTTTTACCCTTAGGAAGGCGACGACGGGCTCACAATACAGTGACCCGAAGCCCCCATCTTTCTTCCTCTTCCACTTCTTCTTTCTACAACTCTAAGATTTGCAAACAAAAAACTACAATTGCTTCCTAAACATTTGTTTTCCTCTACACCATACGAAACCCTCCAAGTCGTGACCTTCTCGCTATCCTAATGCACAAGACATAGTCCAGATTAGCACTAAATGAGAAGACAACAATGGGACCGTAGTATTACAGAGACCTAAAACCCCTCCACCTTGTGCTGATCCCCTCACCAATCTTTCTTCTTCCCAACCATCCAAAGTTTATTCCGTGCCTCCCAAGCCTATCTTCTCTCGCAGCACCTACGCAACGTACACACTTTGTGCAGAGCCGATCCTCCCTGTTCGTCCAGCCCTGCACCAAAACTCTCCAAGCCACAATCTCTCTCTGTCGTGCCTTCCTTGAGAACCAAAATCTTTTTTTCATTCCTCAACCCTAGAGCCCAACTTGCTCCTATCTGTGCGTGCTAAATTGAGCCTAATCCTTTCTACGTAAAGATCATTGTTGAACCGAGCTTGCTCAATTTATTCAAGCACAACCCCATAATTATGCCCTACCCGAGCACTTACCCAGGCCCAGAACAATGACCTAACACCTCTGTTTATTTACTTATTTCTACTGCTTGTATTTTACTTTATGTTGTATGTTTTTAACAAAAAAAAAAAAAGAGAAAGAAAAAAATCTATGATGTATTGTTATTTTTATTATGTTGTAGTCGTCGCCGTAATGACGTGGAGGCTCGAAAAGTATATTTTGGGACAAAGCAGGAAATTTTTAAAATATCCACTCGAGGAAGCGCAAGTACCCGTTCATGGGGAAATTAAATGTTGGAAAACACGCGAACTTGCTTGAAAAACATTTTAAAATTGAAGATTTTAAAACACTCGCTCGTAGAAAAGTGAGTACCCGTACGTGAGAAATTGATTATCGTTTGGGAAAAATAAAGTACCACTCAGAAAATTCTAGTTTGCAAGCTAACACTTTTGTGCAAGTACATTAAAGGCTCGTTGTGTCTTTTAAGATTGCGGGTTAAATTTATATTTTTTACTCCCTAGCCGCAGTGTCTCGCGACAATAACTAGCTCGTCTTTTAAGATATCTGAGAAGGTTGACATCCTTCGATCGCCAGGGGGTGTTGCCTTCGAAAGGCTGCCAAAATTTTTGGTGATTTGGCCTTATAATTGCTTTAAAGTATTCAGAATTTTGAACTTTAAAATTAAAAAAAAAACAACACTCATTTTAATTTTAAAATGATTGCGAAAACTCAAGCTTTTAAAAATTGGGCTCTCAGGGTTATAAAATACTGAGAACCCTGACATTTAAACATGCACACTTTTTAAGTTTCTAGCTTTTAAAACATAAAACTTTAAGGGCTTAAAATATTGAAAATTCAGTTTTAAAATGTAAGCTTGGAAAACTTGAAAAATATTTTGAAATTAAGCTATTCAGACTTAGGCTCCTAAGTTAAAAAAGATCAATTCAAAGTTTGAGTTATTCGAACTTAGGTTCCTAGGGGCAAAGCATAATTCAAATAATGAGTTTTTTAAAACTTGAAATTCACCGCCATCAGATTCGCAATGTGTTATAACTAACAAACAAAAAACGATTTTCAAAAAGTTCAAAATGATTATATATTTATTAATGTATATACATATTCATATGAGACAAAATTTATATAATTTCAAGTTTTAAAGATGCTATTTAAGGCGATGATTGATTTAATCCATATAAATTGTCGTAAAATACCAAATGTTCAGCTGAAATAGCCCAAATATATAAAATTAAATGTCCACACGTGCTCCAACCAACATATAAAATGTTTAAATACTAGGTTCAAGAATGTTACGCGGGCTAATCAGACTTGTCTTATCCAGAGGATAAGATTCTATGTCTCACTCCACTAATTCAATCCTCCTCAAAAAAACTGGTGTTGGCGAATCTAGTAAACCCTAATAAATGTCCAAATGTTCAAATAAAAAACTTACAAGTCCAAATCACTAAATTAGTTTAATCCTCCACCTTATAAGGACGGGAGTCGACAGGATTTATACTTTAAAAAGCTTCAACTATCAAAATTAAGTGCCCCATTTCAAATATAAATACTTCAAAGACATCAACTCTCGATGATGATCATGTTAACCTAAGAATTCAACCGGATGAGTCAATCTTTTAAATCAAGATTTTCCAAGTAACCAATCAAACATTCAAATTAAATTCAATCACTTAAAAGACTTAAAGCAAATATCATCCACCCTCCACAACAGTTTGTCGAGAATGACAAACTTTTAATTAACTTCAGCTCACAAAAAACGAATGTCATATCAAATGTATCAATATATTCACAATCAAAATAATTGCATGTCAGTAAGAACATAATTAGAACCCTCTATTCACGAGGTTTTGCGGTCAAATGACACCACAAAGTAGCACTTACAATCAGAGCTTTCTGACCAGATCTTTGCCGCCAATGACGTTATTATATTATGGTTACGACCGCAACCCGTATATTCCCTAATAGCTTTTGACTCTTTAGGTTGTGAAATATAAAGATACCATTGATTAACATAAAACCTTCTGTGTTATAAGGTCTGACTAAAATTTATCCCCTTGCACAAAACATCCACTCCAAATCTACAAAAATCTTTTAGAGGACGCAACTCATGGCTATTGACAAGAATCCTTCTGTCAGGTTAGATCGACTACCTCCTTTGACTAAATAGATTAAGGATTACGACAACCCAGAATGATAGAATCATGAAATCTTGATCAGATTTCGTCTTCATTCCCCCACCATCACCTTTAAGCTTCAAGTGATGAATTCTACAATTTAAATCCCAAGTCCATAGCTATTGTATGTTGAATATTCAATTCTTAATAACTAACTTTAATCAAAAGTGCTCTCCTGTTATCGGGTGGGATAATTAACTATAGGAGTTTGCACTTATAGGAAATCTTGAACCCCAGATCAAAAAAATTTCGTAAAAATAAGAGCAAAATCTTTGGGTGGTGTCTTATTTACAATCCAATCTGTCATCTGAATATTCTACTCTCCAAAGCTTTCTCAATACAAAAAAATAAAATAAATGTGAAAAAATGTTACGAGAAGTGGCCGCGAATTTTCGGAGCTCGCAAAATCTACAATTCCATAAAACTAAAAAGAATATGTTGCATGTGTCCAAAGCATTGAATTGAGAAATTCTAGAAGAACTTATAGCTGACGACCATCTAAAGGAAATGTCAAGAAGATTGTCACTAATTCCATATAAAGGAAATGTTAAGTAGTTTGTCATTGATATTGATGTCTTCAAAAATTCAAATCTTCGAACGGGATTTCAAATTTCAATTGCACATGATATCGATAATGGAATATTAAGTTATGTATACAATTTCCACACCTCACCCCACTCTTAATATTGAGACAAAAAACAAGTTTTTTTCTTCTCCTTATTTACCTCAAGATAAAACCCACAAAGCAACAATGGAAGAAAACAATGTCTAGGTCAATTGACCCATTTGCAGTTCTGTGCGAAGGTCCACATCAAAATCTCACAGAGAAACTATAAATGTATGCAACATTAGATATTAGAGCCCTTACATGTCTCCAAAGCCGTTTTGAGATATGCATGTGCATTAGAGAGGAGTTTTTCCTTGATGCCTTATGTAGTCATCTCTCAAAATGATGTAAGAACAATAGAGGCAAGGGCCTCACAACCCCTTCCTTGTAGCCGCCAAATCCCTCCTAGCCAAGCATTCCTTTCACTCTCAAGCTCTAAAACACCTATTTTTCTTTAGTATTAAATCGCAACTAGGTAAACCATATATTATATATAATTATTAAGCTATTAATTTCTAATAATTCTATTTTACTTTGATGAATCTTAGAGTAGAATTGTAACCTTCTACCGATTATTATCTATGTTAAATTAGGTAGGCTAAAATTATATCTAGATATTGGAGTTGTAAATGAGGCTATTTAGGTCCAACTCATCTTTCTTAATACGTGCTTGAGTTGGGAAAGAATACGTCGTATGTTGGTTCCTTAATATGCTTCAAATACTAAATTAATTTTTTTAGCGGTAGGATCTTCATGCAGAACTTCATACATCATCAATGGTTGAACATCAATTAAAATAAAAAATTTAAATCGCTCAAAAAATATGGCTGTTACTTATTAATAGACGAACAAATCATTTTTTTGTTAGAGATATAATCCTTATTTACATTGAATTTTTAGCTATTATAATTTTATCAATCATTTTTTATGATTCATTTATATTGCAATGGACGTAATTGGCTGGATTTACATTAAAAAATTAGGTAAATCTATTAAAAGTAGTCTACCAAACATAAACTTAGTTTTATCCAATTAATTATTAGGTTGTGTTGTATAAATTTTTGTTCTCCATCAACCATAGTTTTTTTTTTTCCTTCTAAGAAACTCATAAAAAAGATTAGAATCCACCAATCACTATTGATGTGGGATGAGATGTTAAATTAGATACGGCTTTGATAAATGACAATAAAACCAAACATAAGACTAGTTCCTCAAATAAATTCAAATTGAATGTTGAATTTTTCTTGTTTAAGCAAAAATTATGTGGTCCAATTTTAAAATGGTTTTTAAATCCACATCAGATTTAGAACAAAACCATATATGAAAGTTCTCATGTGAATTTATATTGATATTGAAGTCTTGCTCATAAAAGAAAATAATATCGGATAGATTCATGACAACATTTAAATAAGAACCTTTATAGATTTTTCCGACATCCATCTATTAAAGTAATATCAACAAAGCGTCAAACAGCAAAAATAATAAGCACAGAGCCCTTCATGTATGCTCCTTAAATTTGAAATCTAAGTCAATGATCTGATAAGCAATAGAAGATCCAACAACATGTAACAACGTGATGAACAGGGTAAACAATCAGACTGTTCAGCAGGAATAAAACTAACGGTTGTCAAATTTTAATCAGGAAAATCATTGAATTTGCCAAAACAAGAAACGTTGTTTCCTATTAAAGAAAAAAAAAGCTCCAACAGTGTCCTATTCACAACAGAAGAATCAAATATTATAATTCCTTTAATGAGGTATCTGTCAAAAAAGTCAAACATGGGTTGGACAACAATAAAATCAAGGCTTTAACATAAATTATCAGGAAACGTCACAGAGCAAAGGTGCAGATATGGTGATATTGTGGCGGTATTCACCACAATACAATTGTATTATGGTGATATATCCTCACGTGCATTATCCACATATAATATTTTGGATTCTACTTCGCACAAATCCTATAGCAAATCTCCGACCCATATAACCATTGATTCACACATTTTCCTTAATGATCTGTCCAAAACAATTATAGCAATAAGACAGTTCCCAGCACCTATTAGATAAACATTACAGCAATAAAAAGCAACGCCGCTCACGTTATTTCCCCACGGTAGACGTCTAACCTTTCCAACCAAACAAAATCCACCCTCCGATCTGGTTACTAAGCCTGAGCATACAACTTCCTCACCTCCTAAAATCAACCCACGGACAAACAAAACCCTGCCATTATCACATCCGAACCCAAAAATAAGTAAAATTCCCTACCGATTCCAATAATAATAAAAAAAAAACATCCTCCGCACCAATCCAATAAACACAGGCAGAAGAATCCATCAACATTTTTAAACAACAGCGCAATATCGGAGGACGAAACAGCATCCAAGCCAGAAATGCACCCATACACATACCCAACACGTCCAAAATCCAATTCCCATCGTAAGAAAAAAAAAAAACAACAACGATTTAGCCGATCGAGAGTTACCCGTAACCATAAACGCAGAGATCAAATACAGGCAGAGTCCAATAACTATTTACCTTCTCCGGATCGCCCCCCTTATCAGGATGGTTTTTTATGGCTGCCCTGCGATAGGCCTTCTTCAGGTCCACCTGCGATGCGTTCTTCGACACACCGAGGATCTCATAGTACCTCGTGTTATCGCTCTTCTTCGGCGCCCTTCCAAACATTGTCCTCCTCTCCTCAACTCGATTTCGAACAGATGAAAACCCTAATTTCCTCCTCGCCTGAGATTCGATCGAATCAGGAAAAACAGTACAAGCAGCAACCGCGAAAAAGAGAAAGATGCATCTCCTATTTATAGAGAGATAAAGTGGAGGAGTAGTGCGAGGAGAGCGATCGAGTATTCAGCGTCCTGCGCGCGTGGAACGGTCTAGAATCTCCTCAATCTCCGCGGCGTTCAGATATTCTCAGCCGTTGGATGCTTCATTCCCAATGAACGGTTCATGTTTAAGAAATCACCACTAGGGATTAAAGGTTTTTCTCATCCATTAGATCTGCTTTGCGATTTGTGCGTTGGAAAAATTAACAAAACGATGAGCTATTTCCATGAATTAGGCGATGTGGTCACCGGTGGTTGACTGTGGGACTTGCAATATCTGAGTATAATATTTTCTCCAACTTACCAGTAATTAACTTTTATGGTATGTGTCATAGTCTTTGATACCTTATTTTATTAATATATTCAAGTTCTTAAAAATTGGACCAAACTGGTTGCAGGGGATGTTCAGGGTTAAAAGGTTGAGTCAGGGTTTAACTGGGGCTCAACCGGATCACCAAATAAAACATAAATATATTTAAAAATGATAATAGATAAAATTTACATAGCACCCAATTTGTATGTATTTAAATATCTAATGCATAAAATTCAATTTTAACATGTCATTTGATCTATGCATAGAAACTTGTATTTCACTTTTTAAAAATAGTGATTTTGGGGGTATGAATGTAATAAAAAAAATTTATGTGTGAGATATGTCAATAAATATAATTTTTTGACATGTATGTAAATTCAATTTCTTTGTAATAGTTATATTTTTCGTGTGATATGAGTGATTTGGGTGGTATAAATATAAAAAATAGATTTTAGGCGTCAAATATGTAAATTGCAAAAAAAAAAATAGTAGTATAAATGTAAGAAAATACCATTTCCGGTTTAGGAGTCAAACAGGAAAGTTTTTGCCGGTTCCCAAGTCGATTCAAATCGGTTCAAAGTGGGGGCAGTTTTTAAATCAGCCCGAACCAGACCATCAGCCGGTTCACATCCGATTTTCTAGATAGGGAATATAACATAGATTTTAATTTATATTTATAATACTCAAATGTTTAATATCTATACAAATTATCACTATTATTAATTTTTAACTACGCTTCAAATGCATAATTATGCTTGACTAAATCACTTATATTGTCATCAAGTTTTGTCATTAAAACTTTAATTTAATTATAAGATCACTAAAATACATGATTGCATGATCTTGAATTTTATTTTGACAATTTATAATTGAAAAAACTGCATTAAATTTTATGAAAATTCCAATGAAACATTATAATTAATCATATGTATTTATCATACTATATTACTATTGACACTATGTTCTATATATCATATTCATTTGCTAAATCAAATACCCCAACAGTTTAATATTATTAGTTGAGAGGATATAAAATAACATAATTATGTGTAAAAACATTTAATACATTTTCTAATAAAATATATATACTTTAATAGTGATATTCTTAAAATAGGTTTAAATTGGTATAGAATAGCATAAATGAATAATGACCGTTGTTGAGCCGTTGCCTCTTCCTAAACTGTTTTAAATTCAAAAATTCACCAGCTTTATAGCCGTTGCCACTGCGGATCCCCTCGAAGCCAGGAACAAAACAAAAGAAAGGTGGGGCCGGTTAAGAGAGGTTAGCTGCACGGCAACCCCTCGGCTCCATCAAACGTCACCATTTTCATGCCATATCTGTCATCTTAAACAAATCAATATATCCTTCTTCTCTGGCAGAGAAAATAAAACCCTAAGAGATGAAGACAATGAAGGGAAGAATCTTGAATAAGCTCAGATCCGTCCCTCAAATGCAGCTGAAACAGGGCCGCGTTCTCCAACTGAAGGCCTCTGATGGCTTCTTCTTCAATTCTCCTCCTCTGCCGAGCTCCCGTCTGCTAGATTGCAGGGAGGATCAGCCTCAGATCATCGATGCAGCTGAGTTGATGAGAGATCTTGAGGATGTGGAGGATAAAGAAAACATCAAACCTGCATCAACAACAATGAGGAGTCCGCTACCATGGAGGAAGCAGAATGATGACGAGCACAATCACAAATTCCACCCTTACCGCCGCCCCGATCTTAATTCTCCAACTCTATTTGACCCCAACCTCCTCGCTGCCTTCGAGCAGGCGGCGAAGGACTACTTAAGAATCTTTGAACTACTGAAGCAATTCGAAAAAGAAGAACAAGAGAAGAAAGAAGAGGTAGAGCCTCCATTAAAGATCCCGAAAATCCGTCATGTATTGAATGAATTTGAGGAAAAATGCCCACCCGGAGGCTCTGGAGCTGTGATTCTTTATTCGACATCTCTTCGAGGAGTAAGAAAGACGTTCGAGGGCTGTAGTGCCATCAGATTCCTGTTGGAGAGCTCCAAGGTGTTGTTCTATGAAAGGGATGTGGCGATGCACAGAGAGTTCAAGGAGGAGTTGAGAAGACTGCTGGGGTTTGGGGCAATCCCGCCAAGGTTATTTGTTGACGGGAGAGACATAGGAGGGGCTGAGGAAGTGCTGGGGCTGCATGAGCAAGGAAAACTGATGCCAATCCTGGAAGAGATGCCGAGGGACCAGAGCGGCGGACTGCCATGCTGGAGGTGCGGCGGAGTAAAGTTCTTGGTATGCGAGTGGTGCGATGGCGGTCGGAAAATGTATGATGAGGGAGGCGGAGCTTGGAGGAATTGTAGTTTGTGCAATGAAAATGGTTTGATTGTTTGTCACATTTGTTGCTGTTGAGTGAGTGGGGCTGGTGTCAAAGATTGGGGAGGGTTGATTGTTTATTTCATTTGTTATTTGTTAAAATATAAATGGATGTGGAGATAATTTATGGAACTTACATTTGTAACGATAAGGTTCCAGCGACTTTTGCTAACTCTAGCTCTGACTTTGCACTAATACAAGCTTAAGTATAATAATAATAATAATAATAAGACAATATCTCCCACCTAAATTTTATATTTACATACACATAAAACTTTGGTGTTTTAAACTTATGCATGAAAAGATGTATTTAAAAAGTGATAATAATTAGCACTGTAAACGAGCCGAGCTTGAGCGAAATAGCTCGTGTTCGAAATCGGCTCGTGAACAGTGTGTTCGTGTTTGGCTCGATTAAAATATTTGTGTTCGTGTTTGGCTCAAAATTGACTCGTTAAACTTAAATTGATAAAAATAAATGTAAAGTGTGAGATTTGAATCTGGATCAAATATATACAAAAGAATGCACTAACCACATCGCCACATGAGGTGTTATGATTTAAACTTAAACATAAATATATATAATATATTATTATATAATTAATATATATAATATATTGTTATATAAATAATTATATAATTTTTTTTTATTTCAAGCTAAAACGAGCCGAACACGGGCGAACAAGGAATTGCTTGTGTTCGGTTCGTTTATAATTCGAGCTTTAAAAAATTATTCGTGTTCAACTCGTTTACTTAATGAACGAGCCGAACACGAGTTGTTCGTGAACGAGCTTTTTTGACAGCCCTAATAATAATATTATTTTTTATATAATATTAAAAGATTTGAGTGTTGTGTATAATATAAAAGTTTAGATGTGAGATATGTAACTATATAAGAATTGTGTTCAAGTATGCAAATGTCCCTATTGTAAACTAAGCTTCATGGTGATTTCCATATACTGTTAGAGCCAGCTACAAACGTGAAGATTTGATGAGCACATATGTTACTTTCTACGGGTGCCAGATACCAAAATACCATATTACAGATAACAGTGACGAGTAGCAGAATGTGAATAAAGACTGATGAGAAGATTACCTGATACAGGATAGGACTAAACATTTAAGCTATTCATGCCTACAATAAAAGCTTACACAAGAGATGTAGCATATAAACATGAAACTATTAATTTGGGTTTTACCGATTGGCTGGAAAAGATTCAAACTGTGCCTTACCATCATCATAGTTATGGAGGGAGTTGTCCTCTGGAGCGGCGGCATTCACTCCATCATCTTTCTTCCCACCATTCTCTGACAAGTTTTCTGTGCCTTTCATGAAGGCTGAGGATTCATCCTTTTCTGCAGCAGAAACCTCGCCATCCTTCACGGTCAAGGAAACATTTTCACAATCAAAAACTGGTGGAGAAACTTCAGTATCCTTCAGGTTTTCTTTTATCTCTTTCCCTGGTTCCAAATTGTCCTTCGAGGCAGTATGTACTTCTTCAACCTTTCCATCACTGTCGGGCAAGATTTCTGTATCTTTAGTATGGACCGAAGCTTCACCCTTTTTGGCAGCAGAAACCTCATCGACCTTCTCAATTAAAGCAACCGTCTTAGAATCAGAAGCTGCTGGAGAAATTTCAGCATTATTTAGATTTACCTGAACTTCTTTCTCTGGCTCGAGGTTGTCCTTGGGGGCGACATTTACCTTTTCATCCTTATCTCCACCATTATTGGACAAGATTACTACATTTTCCTCATCAACCTTGTCAATTAAAGCAACTGTCTTAGAATCAGAAGCTGCAGGAGAAATTTCACTATTATTCAGACTTACCTGAACTTCTTTCCCTGGCTCAGGGTTGTCCTCGGGGGTAATATTTACTTTTTCATCCTTTCTTCCACCATCATTGGACAAAATTACTGCATCTTTCTCATCACCTTCCTTCTCAATTAAAGCATTTTTTTCAGAATCAGATGCTGGCTGAGAAATTTCAGTAGCATTTTGATTTTCCTTGGCTTCATTTCCTGGCTCGAGTTCTGTCCCTTTTCCCTCAGACTGTTCCACATCCTGCTCCACTTTCTCCGCATCATTTTCCTTTGCTTTGTCAGCTAACTCATGCTCAATGACACCTTGACTTTTTACAGGCTTCTCCACATTCCCTTCGGCATTCTCCTTCGTATTGTCAGCCGAGTCCTCAACTAAGGAATGAATTCCTTCATTGGAAGCTTCTTCTTCAGCATCTTTCGACTCTTCCATATCCACATCTTTGGGAACTTCTTCCTCAGCTTTGTGTCTATCATCTTCAGTACTTTTGTTTCTTTTTCTACCCTTATGCGAGCCTGATCCCTCTCCCTCCACTTTGTGTCCATCATCTTCAGTATTTTTCTTTCTTTTTACCCCCTTTTGTGAGCCTGAGCTGCTAGCCTGCTTCGTCTTTTCTGTTTCTGGTGACTTCACCTTTTCACTAAGTCTTGCCGATCGTCTTGGAGTATCACCTGTGAGAAACCCACCAATGCAAGGAAATTAAGATCGCATAACCTAATCAACCTAAAAAGGAAAAAAATCAGTGCTTTTGTAGGTACATCCGGTGAATGTCAATGCATAAACGAACAAGTGTGAGACTACCAGTTCCCCAATCAAATTCTGAAGAGGGCGGGCCTCCAGGATGAGACCGCAAATACTGATCCAGCTGCCGCCTATTCTTAATTTCTTCACCTGTTGGTGATATGAAGACTATCTCATTTCTTTTAGGAGTGCCCCCTTGTTTTGGAGTAAACTGCATAAAGAAAAATACATTTTTTTTAAAATAAAATGAACATGCAACACATGAGCAACCATAAAGTAATCTGACAAATTAGGTATTATTAACAGTGTCACTTTCATTTTTCTGGTGCATGTAACAGATATCGCAGTTCAAGAGCCAAATAATTTCATATAAAGGCATTTTGGAAGAGTGTCATCATCATATCAATTAGTTCATCGAAATTAATTTGAGACACCTTTATTAATCATCATTCTAATCATGCTAACTTTGATAAATCTCTTATTGTTCAAATCCTTTAATACTTTAATTTAACATTATTGTCGTAATGGTGAATACTACAATCTTTGTTGTGCATTGTAGTTCAACATGTTCGTACAAACCCAATGAGCCAAAACAAAATCTTATTAAATTTCAAAAGATGATTCCAATCTCAAAATCAAACCTGAGATAGGGAACCTCCATGATTATCCATGAGCTTGAGGCATTCAATGCTCAAATGCCACCACTCTTTTTCAATCTGCTCTCAACTTCATCTTTTGTTATCCCTAGCGCCTACACCCCCCCTCCTCCTTTATCTCTCTCTCTCTCTCTCTCTCTCTCAATAGTTACACCATCTTTCCGAATTCCCCCTAATAATGACTACATATTTAATTTATTGTCTTCATCAATAGCATCATCCCATCATTTGGGTTTGTTTATGACCTCATTTTCTATTTGATTATTTTGAGTGTTCAATGGGAACCTATTCTCGGCATTTTTTTTTAAATTATCCATATTACAGCTCGCTTGGACTTCTTTTTTTTTCCTAGTCCATTAATTTTATCCATCATCTAATACAAGCAATTTTTTACCATTTATCATACATCCCGCATGCCCCTGAAGTCTTTTTTTTTCCCTGTATTAGATGTGTAAATGAGTTGAGCCGGCTTGAACTCGACTCGCGTAGCGAGTTGAGTTTATCAAGCCACGACCAAAAACTCAAGTTTTTATAATAAATGAGCTAGAGTTTGAGATTATTTAAACATGACTCGTAAACTTGTCAGCTGGCTTGAGGTGAGTACTTGTACTTTTAAACTAAAGTAATAATTTATTTCTTCTCAAATATGTTTGCAGTTGATGATATTTATAAATGCTTTATTTTTATTGAACTATTATTTTCTTATTGGTCATATCATTGCAAATGTTGTAGGTATTTATTAATGCATTTTAATGTATGTTTTATATAATATGCTAGTCTTTGATGAAAAAATATGTTTATATTAACTGCTTGTATGTATATGACTGACTATGATGAAACATTCATTAACGATACTAGTGAGAGAACACTAATGTACCCGTGCACGTAAATGGAAAAGAAGATTGATATTGATATGTTTTAATTGACACAAATATTTATACGGAGTCTCCTGTGATAGTTGTATACATATGAAATGATATTGATATTATAATGATATAGTTCTCTACGAATAATATATCAAATGGTTATATTGATTTATAAAAAAGCTTAACTGACATACATTTTTTTTTTCTAGTATTACTTTAGTTTACAAGTATGAGTATTAACTGACTTATTTAACTCACAATTGTTTTAACTTTTAATGCAAATTTTTAAATAATTAAAAGATGAACGATAGAAGAGAATATTTATAGAAGACGGGGACAACCATCAACGATGTAATTTTTTTTTTGTTTTTGTTTTAATTTAAATTGTTTAGTGGCTCTTTCATCGATTAAACAGTAAACAAATATAGAAAGTTTATTTCAAACTGTCTGACCGTCTGTACCCGTCTTGGTTAATTCCAAGTCTTAGCCCAAGTCGTGACAAAAGTGGTATCAGAGCCCAAGGTAGGATAAATTAATTTAGTATTGATGAAAGAGCCAATAAAATAATTATAAGAAATTTTAATAATTATTAAAATTAAATTTAACTCAAAGTAATAATTATTATCCATTCAGGCATAATGATACACTCAAAATTATAGAACAAGAGAATCTGATAGAAAACAAAGGAGTAAAAACATACTATAAATGTAAACATGAATGTCCTCACCAAAATAATGGTCGCAATGTAATGACTCAACTGATTCAGGAGTCCATATCGCAACTTAATGATACAATTGTCGCGGATAAGTATTTGAAGATATTTCAAGATCAGCGTCCACCTCTGTTCAAGGGAACCATAGACCCAATGGAAGCACAAAATTGGCTAATGAGAATAGAGAAGATATTAGATAACATGACTTGTCCAAATGAAAGAAGAGTTACGACGTTTGTACAGGATGGAAAAGTCGAAAGGTGGTGGTGTGGGCAGCATTAAGACAAGTTATGGGACATACCCAATACGATGATAAATTGGGAGGAGTCCCTCGATCTTTTTAGAGTATGGTTCGTACATTTATCCCCTCGACGACAGATGTAGGACAAGTTCATCAAGTTGAGGCAAAGAGAGAAGACGATCATGTAATATGAAGCGGATTTCACTGCACTATCGAGATGTGCGCCACAATTGATCGCTATTGCAGAAAAACTGTTACAAATTCCTTTCGAGATTAAATGGTTGGATCAAGCGGCCGTTGGTACTCTTAGGAATTGATGAAAAATCGATATTAGTAGAATGAGTTAGAAGAGTGGAGATCGACTATCAACATACTCAAAAGTGTAAAGAAATGCACAAGAGGAAGACTGCAAAAATACATACAGATCACTCAGAAGGATTCAATGAGAAGAAGTCCAAAAATAATTTAAGTGGAGTTAGCAGACGTATGACTCAGAATCCTGGAGAAACTTGTGCCAAATGCGAAGCACCATATAAAGGTGAATGTTTGATGGGCTCAAACACTTGTTATTGTTGTCGTTAGACTGGTCATGTAGCAAGATATTGCCCATCTTTTGGCCAGAAAAGCGTTGAAGATCAGAAATCTGATAGAGCTCATTCACTAAAGACTGCAGGTGGGCAGAAAAAGATGACTCTATAGCCTCGGCTCCTACCCAAAATAAACCAAAACAACCGGTTCGAACTCCGGTATATTCGACGCTACTACTACCGATGGTGATGAGGTCTAATTAGTTTAGTGTTTTTCTTAATATGTTTCGTGTTAAGTATCTATGTGTTCTGAAGTATAGTCGAGTCGTCTTGTATCAAGTCTTTAACCTAATAGTGATTACTTTTTATGAATGACCCTAATTTTATGGATAGTTAATGTTGTTTATAAATTTTGAGGATGAAATTTATGTAAGTAGGGAAGACTATAATTGTTCTATAAAAAAAGGAGGGGAAACGAAGAATTGGCAAAGATGAAGCAAACGGTCGAGTCGTCAAACAGAGAGGATGGAAAGTGAGTAATTGGGAAGAGGAAGTGAACGGTACAGAAGCCGACGAGAGGAATTCATCTTATAAATTGCGTCCGATCAGAGAGCAATGAAGGGTGAAGGAGTAGTGTACCCGAAGAAACATCGTGTGGGTTAGAGCAGAGGCAACATCTCTATCTAGGAAGGAGTCGATGGCATCGTTGCGAGCGGTTGGGTTTTAATTAAGCGTCGAAGAAGAGAAGGAGAGGGAGTGTGTGCAGAGTTCTACTAGAGGAGTTCGGTTGAGCAGAGTTGTATCATGCGAACGAGGTCGAGTAGTGCGAAGGAGGTGGTCGAGGACTTTAGGGCAACTGAGGTAATATATATATGTAAAATTATAACACTATCACAAATACTTACTGAATAGAAAAATAAGCATATTAAAATAATAGAAATTTAATGCTTAATTAATATTGAAAAGCTAATAGTTATTTAAAATAAATAAATAAATTTAAATTTATATCATGTTTATGTTACGTTTTCACTTTAGAAAAGTCGACGCCATGGCACAACAATCGACATCGAGGTGAGTACTTGTACTTTTAAGATATATTAATAATTTGTTTCTTCTCAAGTATGTATGCATATGATGATATATGTATATGTTTTATTCTGATTGAGCTATTCTTTTTTTTATTGGTCATATCATTGTGAATGTTTTAGCTATTTACTCCCATTTTATTATATGTTTTATAAAGTATGCTTGAATGTAATGAACACAGGTTTATGCTGGCGGCTTGTATGTGCATAACTGACTATAATGAAGCAATCTTTGATGGTTCTAGTGGGAAATGCTAATATATCCATGCACGTAAACAAAAAAGAAAATTAATATTAATATGTCTTAATTGACACAAATTTTTAGACATTGTTTCTTATGATGGTTGTATAGATATGAAATGATATTGATATGATAATGATATAGTTTCATACGAATATCATATCAAATAGTTATATTAATTTATAAAGAAGCTTAATTAGCATGCATATTATTATTTCTTTTTCTTGTATTATATTAGTTTAAAAGTATGTGTATTCACTGGCTCATTTAATTCAATTATTTTAACTAACTTTTCTGGTAAATTTTAAGTAATTAAAAGATGAACGATAGAAGAAAAAATATTTATAGAAGACGGGAATAACCATCAACGAGGTAATTTTAATTTATTGTTTTAATTTAAATTGTTTAGTGGATCATTGATCTATTAAACAGTAGACAAATATAGAAAATTTATTTCACACCGTCCGACCGTCCATACCTATCTTTGTTAATTCCAAGCTCCATGCCAGGTCGTGACAATGTTAAATTCTTATCTCTAGTACTCTTATGACAATTTTATGGCATGTTAAATATTTAAATTTCAATAGATATGCCAATTTAACATGAAATCTTATCTTATACATCTTCAAACGTTGCTCCACTTTATTATTTTTAATCAATCTACAACAACAACAACAAAGCCTTAATCCCACAACGTGGGGTCGGCAACATGAATCCATTTTCTCCATTGTGTCCTATTTAGCGTCATATTTTCATTTAGTTCAAATAAATTAAGATTATTTTTTATAAAATAAGCCCAAGTCTTCCTAGGTCTACCTTTGCCTTTCTTAACATAAGTCGAATCTAAAACATCTTCCTAATCGAATCATCTGATGGTCGACGTTTAATGTGATCAAACCATCTAAGATGACTCTCCCTAATTTTGTCCGTCATTGGAGCTACACCAACCTTATCACAGATATATTTTCACATTTTGTCTCCTAATGATTCTCATCTAGACAACACTTAACTTAGTATAATGCTTCACTTTTAAAGGCCAACATTCAGCACCATAGAGCATTGCAGGTCTCACCACCATCTTATAAACAAACTTCAGGCCAAGCCCACTCAGAAAGCCCAACCAAAAATAATAACACCAGGTAAACATGAAAGAAGCCTTACACATATGGAAAAAAAATCAGCCGAACAAATAATAATATAATAATAACATTAATAATACCACTGAAACATGAAAACAACTTCATAGACATTACTATGTTCAAGGATGTACAAAAATAACAATATTGACATGTTTTTAAGAGATAAATTCCGTTTGTAGCAGCAGATCATTCCATTTTGCTGATAATGACATCTTAATGGTCAATGCTATGTGCGAACAGAATCCATTTATTATAGTTAATCAAAAATATGCAATGTGGCATTATTTTGTATTTAGCTTCATCGCTAGATTCAACAAAAAAAAAAAAAAAAACTGTTGTTCATTCTTAGTTAACTAAAATTTACTACTACAAAGGCAAAATATCTAGAAGCGAGCTTTTGATCTTCAATAGATCCAAAATAGTCAACATGTAGGTAAGCTTCCATTTGTAAGTGATAGTGTTTCTCATACACTAGCTATAGATTTCTCAACATGCCATAAAATTCATAAGACAACATCAAACGTTTTTTCTCTAATTTTTGCAATAAAATAGAAGCTTATCAACTAAGGATCCTAAAAAAGATTATTTTTAAAATTTTCTTCATCATTGTAATTTTATGAAGTGTTCATGTAAAAAGTTAGTCATATTGCATACAAAAGGCCTAATTTTCTCAAATAGGTAATGTCATATTACTTGTATGTAGAATCAATACCAATAAAATAATTTAATCACGGTAATTTTTTTATCATAAAAATTTTTTGAAAGTACACTTCATTCCTTTAATGTCAAAAATATCATTCAATAAAAAGAATATCACAAGAATTATTGAACCATAAGATGTGTAGAAGAAGAAAAGATCAAGTTATTGTATGCAAATTAAATAAGGCATAAGAACTTCATTTCAACTCATACATATAGCTTTCTTAAGCGTATAAACTTAGTTCTCCCCTTGTGCAACACATCCGAAAGTTGGTTCCATATAAATGGCTTCAAAACTTCCATCATGGAGAAAGATATCGCTTACAGCTATTTGAAGTGAAACGATCTTCATAAGAAGTGACAAAGAGAACACACATAGAATTTAGCTGAGCAAATATAAAAAAAGTCTCAAATTATTCCATCCATAAACTTTGTAGCAGTCACTAAAATTATTTGAATGAAATTTAGCCATGAAAGCTCGCAGACAAGAACTAAGCTTGACATCAACTGGTGGTGAAAACAGATCCCATTTATGGCTATGGAGAGTCCCAAGTTCAATATTCATTGCATGTTTCTAGTTTAAATATAAATTGCCGAGAGAGAAAAGAAAAAGATATGAAATGAGGAAAAACAATAATCAAGTGAGGTAAAGGACTATCTAGCAGTGATTATATAGTTGTATACTCCATTCAAAGAGCAATTAAGAGATGTGTGTGACAACTTGTAGGTATATGCTCAATCGTATAAGACAGAAATATTGGACGTGTATAAAATAGAGGTTGTTACAGCAGAGAAGTATACATTTTAAGTAGAGCAAGAGTTGTTATTGGAGAAAGAGGTTAAAGTGGAATACTGAAAGAAAGTTCTGCAATGGAGAAGATTGAATACAATAATGATCTTCCTAGGTTTGGGAATAACTAAAAAAAACAATTTAAATAGCCTAAGAAGGAAGTTTGCATCCAGAATGATGAGGGTCCGGAAAAAAGCAAAACCAAAAACCTAAAAAGCCATGGAAAAACAATGTTTAAAAAGAAAAAAAAATGATACAGTCCCATTCAAACAAGTAGGGGAGGCATGGTGGATTAAGTAGCAATAAGTTATATAGTTCCTCCCCAAAAACGTTTTTGTACAATATTATAATACTAGAACATTATGGAGATGCTAGTGTTTATGTTCAAGCACAACATTTTGTAAAGTATATAATACCAAAAAATAGATTGAACACATTTCAAGGCATTATCAAAATGAAAAACTTTACAATAAGTAGAAACACTATTTCTTGCACAATTTTCGGAAGAAATGAAAAACTTTAGGCAAACACTTTAGAAACTATACCCAAGTCCACTGATGTGGTCAACCAAGTCTTTAATCTAAGAAAGGAACCAATTCTTTTAAAACCAATTTTTGAAGCGCAATGCGATTGGGTTAAGCTTCAGGTTCATTTCAAGTATGGCGAGTTGGTTGAATGGGCACTGTGCACCATCAAAGTTGAAAGCACTCATGAACTATTTTTGGGTCAAGCTCAACGATTGGAACATCCATTTATCAAGTAAAATAAAACATAAATGAAAAATTAGAGCAATCAATTCCAACGAAGCAACATCGCAAAAAGCTGTTGTCTTAATTGTTCTTGCCTTCCTCTAAGTTAGTGATAGCCCTAGTCTCCATTTTTGTCTCAATCAATGACATTCATCTTTACAACAAACAACGACAACACAATATGTTTGATCGATAGCACACATTGTGTTTGAATTTTCACTCAACATTCTACCTACCAACCACAACAAAATAATTTATGTACCAGAGATACATTGCTAAATTTTTAGAAAATAAATAAAATGAGTTAACTCATCCATGATTTTTGCTAAATTAATTAGAATCTATGAGATGATTTATAAACAAAAAATCTACTCATTTCCAGCATTCCTATATATGCAAACAAAATTGCTCTTTCAACATCAACTTATAAATATTGCTATTTTTTAAAAGAATTCAAATTAATTGTATCCACATGATGAAAAATATGTTTTTTAACGGGATAAATATTAAATACATGAAGTTTAGAGTGAGAGTGGCTATTTAAACTTTAAAAAATTTATATTATTCTTCTATAAATTTTATATAATTTGTTGTGCATCGCACTATCTTTTAACTTGGATAGTGGCACATATTTAAAGAAAATCTAAGTGTGGACAATTTTACCAAGGCAAAGGAGAACACACAAATTAATTTGAATTGAATGTAAAGAATGTTAAGATCTTGGTCGAATATTTTCTGCCAAATATACTTTATTGTGGAGAAAACACAAAAAATATCTATCTTGAGAAAACATCATCCTATTGTCCTTTTGAAATACCCGAGAGGAATAATTTGACTAGATGCAAGAAGGTTTTTTCAAATGAGAGAAAAAAATAGTTACTTGTAAAGATGAAATGGAAAAACCAAAAGAAAAATGAATTATGGAACATAATGAGAGGATGATTGAAACTCTTAAAGAATAAGATATTCAAATGTCCATGCATTATGGAAAGGGATAAGAACAGGTACATACATTGACATCATATCCTACCGTATTGTCGTATTGATCTAACAATGGAGAATATTAGGAAAACTAATCAAATAAAACATACTATTTAAAAAGCCTAAGCGCTATCAATTTTTCTATATAATAATAGGCTTATTCGTAATATGATGAGAAAATAGTCAAGTGCGAAATTGATGAGGCCAGGCAACACTTTTTTGTTACTTCCTTTCCTTGTTCTTGTAAGTATACGTCAACAAAAATTAAATTTAAGGTATATGTTTATTTGAAAATTAAACAAGTCTGAATTTAGATTTTATTATAAAGGAAAGAAAGCTGATGAAATAATTCTCAAGATTATATTTTAAAATGGTATGAACTATACTTTGAAAGTTAATAGATGGTGGCACTACATTATCTATGAGTTAAATTTATGATGCAAATGACAAGACAAAAAATGCAATGCATTTAGAAAAAATGAAAAATGTATGAGCACTCCTTTCATATAAAAGATAAAAATGAAGATATCAACTTTGTCAACTATTGAATCAAACCAACTAATATCATAACCTAGAGTTTATTTGCAAGGATAAATCTAAAAAATAAGAAAACATGGATAAATAATGATGAACCATTCGCAAAAAAATTTCTATTTCTAATCCAGAGAAATCTCTAGATAAGCTTATTAATTTAATTTTTTTTTTAAATAACCTTTTGAATAGATATAATTTTTAATTCTTGAATGTGATGATGCAATTTTAACATGGTAGTGGTTGGAGAAAAATGTTGCATCAAACTCTAAGAAAAACTGGCAAGATTTTAGGTCTTGACATGCTGCCCTCCTTGTTATGAGAATAATGAGTGTCAATGAGAATATTAAGAATTTATTAAATTTGAGAATGTAAACAATTCACATATTTTGTAAATTTCAATTTGACATCTTCACAATAAATTCAAACTAAGTACGAAAATTGCTTGGATCCAAAGCATGTAAATTATATAGTGTTTATCAAGTATAATCAAACTTTGAAAAAAAAGATTCAATTTGAAAGATATTATTGATCTAATCAATTTAAATTATATTGACCAATAGAAGCAAAAAAATTAATTTGAAAGATATTATTATCTAATCAATTTAAATTATATTGACAAAAGTTGTGGGTGGAATAGAGTGATTTGGAAGATTTTGGTGATGAAGAATGATCAAAGAAAAATATGTTGAGATTTTCATACCTATTTTATACTATTTTTTATAATATTGCACATTAAAAAAAGGTATTTTTGATGTTTTGTTGCAGGAATGATGAATTAGAGTCATTGAATCAAAAAGATGAAAAAATGAGCGAATTTGGAGCGAAAATGACCAAAATGTGAAGATTTGAACTAGGCCGCCAACGACGAGATTTTCACGAGACTACAGAACAAAAATTATCTAGAAGCCCGCCGACGGCGCCCTCGAGGCCGCCGACGGCGAGATCGACGGTTATGTCTACTCAAGCTTTGGAGAATGTCAAATTTTGAAGGGATGCTTAGGCAACTCTTGGGAAAGCTCATCTACAACTTTAAAAGAACATTTTGGCCGAAAATAGAAGTGTACTAGAGGCCTTGGAGGTTACCATTAGTGTATAGAATTTCCATTAGAGTGTAACAATTGTGAGGAATTCTTCGAGAGCTTGTAAGAGTGAAGGGAAAGTGAGAAATTTCTTCCTCCTTGCTACTTCGAAGAGGAATTCTGTGTGATGTAAAGAAAGAAAGAGATTCAGAGGAACTTCAAGGAGTGTTCTTGGGGAGAAATTAGAGATAAGTTATTTACTTGTTGTAGTTTGTATGACTTTGAATTTATATATGAATTCCAACTTTTGTTGTATTTTCCCCATGATTTCTGAGTAGTTTTCTCTGTCTTTCTCCTTGTCTCGAGATTTGTGAAATGATGATTTGAATTGGTGAAGCCATGAAAATATTTAAGAAATTGTGATGATTTTTTCACTTAGATCTTAATTTACTTTCAATATGGTCAATTGATTTGTTAAATTCTATTGAGTTTTACAACTAAAGTGAATGTTACATCCAAAATTCAGGGATGTCAAACCCTTGAAAATTGGGTGCAAATAAATAGAGAAATATTATTATCGGACGAAGAATTGGAAATTTTACAGTGACAGACTAAAATCCTCAATTCGGTCCTATCGTTTTGGGTGCTGATGTGTAGATGTTAGCTCTCAGGTGAGGGGGACGTGGGAGCTCCGAAGTGAGAGCCGGTATCCTCCCAGCCTAGCCGCAGAATCAGTAACCAAGCATAGGATTAGTCAATGTTCTTTATGCCCGGACCAAATGGTAAAGAATATGTATGCTCCTATTTGAGCCAATATAAATTGAACTAATTCATTTTATTCATTCACTATAATTTCTTGACAATGAGAAGGATTGCTTTCTTATATATTGATATCACAATTAAACTCTACTTTATATCATTAGTTACTTATATTAGTTACTTATTAGTTATTAAAATTATCTATTTATTTCAATTGTCTATTAGTGATAGATAAACAAATTGAACGTCGTTGTTGTGATTAAAGTCTTGCTTTTCTAAAGTCTTAGTCTGTAATTTTAAACCACTCTCTGTGGGATCGATATCTAGGACTCCATTNTATATACGAATTCCGAGTTTTGTTGTGTTTTCCCCATGAGTTTTGAGTAGTTTTCTCAGTTTTTCTCCTTGTCTCGAGATTTGTGAAATGGTGATTTGAATTGGTGAAGCTATGAAAATGTTTAAGAAATTGTGATGATCTTTTCACTTAGATCTTAATTTACTTTCAATCTGGCCAATTGATTTGTTAAAATATGTTGATTTTTACAACTAAAGTGAATGTTACATCCAAAATTCAGGGAGGTCAAAGCCTTTGGAAGTTGGGTGCAAATAAATAGAGAAATATTATTATCGGGCAAAGAATTGGAGATTTTACAGTGATAGACTAAAATCTCCAATTCGGTTCTATCGTTTGGGTGCTGATGTGTAGATGTTAACCCTCAGGTGAGGGGAACGTGGGAGCTCCGAAGTGAGCCGGTATCCTCCCATCCTAACCGCAGAATCAGTAACCAAACATAGGAATAGTCAATGTTCTTTATGCTCAAACCAAAGAGTAAAGAATATGTAAGCTCCTATTTGACACAATATAAATTGAACTAATTTATTTTATCCATTCACTATAATTTCTTGACAAGGAGAATGATTGCTTTCTTATATATTGAATATCACAATTAAACCCTACTTTCTATCATTAGTTACTTATTAGTTATTAAAACTATCTATTTATTTCAATTGTCTATTAGTGACAATAAGCAAATTGAACGTTGTTGTTGTGATTAAAGCCTTGCTTTTCTAAAGTCATAGTCCGTAATTTTAAACCACTCCCTGTGGGATCGATATCTAAGACTCCATTAGAACCCTATATTACTTGCGCGATACGTATACTTGCGTTGACAAATTTGACTTTAACATTATTGAATATTATAATTATACATCTTAACCAAATCAAACACATCGATAAAGTCGTGATCAAGTCTTTGGACACTGTTGCTGGAAATTAAATCTTCTAGTAGCGTCATCAAATTCTTGTATTTGTCGATTACAAAAAAAAGACGGTCAAAGAACCAACAAGGAATATTTTGGTGATGAAGAATAAACTTGGAAACAAATTGAAAAGGCAAAAGGAAAAATCATTGAAAGTGACGAAGAGATGAACTCGGTAAAAAATAAGAGAGGTTCATTGAATTTTAAGGCTAATTAATCTCAGCTAGCTTCCATTGATATTGTCATTCAAGAAAGAGACGAAGAGTGAACTCAGAAAAAGTAGATTTTGAAGATGAAGTAATTTTACTAGAATATATATATATATATATATATATATAACAATGAAAGAAATATGATATTAACAAAAGTTGTCCATTGACCTTACCTTATAGAACTTGAGAATTCAGTATTCAGATTTTGCTTACGAGTAAACATAATTTTTATGCAACCTTAAAATTTCTAATTTTTACATCAAATTAGCACGCTAGTTTTTTATCATTTAGTGATTCATATGAACAATAAGAAGTAATAGAAACTTTAATTTGTAGTTCCACTTTTGAAGTTTGTCTTCAAATGTGATATGAATAACATGTTTATTTAAAATTTTATATCAAATAAAATATTTTATTGAATAACCCATATTTTACAATTATTATTTGATGAAGTTTAAATTTGATTAAACAAACATCTATACAAAGCACATAACATGCATGTACATAAGTAAATGAGCATTTGAGTTGATAAAAACATTGCTTCACACAACAATTTGCACATTGAAACAAAAATCAACTTTCAACTATAGCATTGTGCATTGCTTAGTGCTTTGAAAACATCTAGTGAAACTAGAATCTAAACAAGAATATATACCTAAGTGTAGAAAGATGTACTAGAACCAAAGGGCCGATATGAAAAGAAATTGCAACTACATCACATCACAACCATCATTACTAGGGCTACCATTAATGCAGTAACATGTGCAATATGGTCAAGGTCAAAAGAAGACCAAGTAAAAAGCTCAATACCCTAGAGGCCATGAGAGAGAGCGTAGAGATTAGAGAATATGGATTCAAACTCTAACTAAGCTTGATAAGAGTAAAGCAATTGATGGAAACTAAAGAGGGACTTATTAATTAATAAATCAATTTATTTTTTTCTGAGTGGTGGGAGTAGGGGTAAGAGATGTTATTGAAAATATTCAGCTTACATGCCTTTCAAGTTGTTATAACAATGTTGAACAAATTTATCTCCTGTTATATCAAATATTGTATACCCGAGAGATATTACTGCTGGAAAACATGCATTAAAAGACATGACAATCTCATTCAGACAGCTTAGAATTCAATATAAACCTAATTAATTTAAATTTTATATTTGAATGTAATCCCATTTTTTATGTTGACTAATTTCTTTTTTTTATAAGAAGAGCCTATATATTAACATGTACTATTACATGAAAAATGAATTTAATAAGAAAACAATCAATCTTTTTGGCTCTTCTCTTCATGCCATATAAAATATCTAGACTTTCTGTTAGTTGTCTATCTTCGTGTTACCATTATTGATGTGAGAAATCAATTTGATCATAGCCTTCGTTTTTGCTTTGTTTTTGTTATGCTTTCCACTTCCTTCTAACATGTCAACTTACATCACAACTACGACCAAAAGTTTTGGCTTCTCCAATTTGAGCTTCTCCACACATCTCGACTATAGTTTATGGCTTTAATCAATGCATGCTGCGTCTTCATCACCTGAAAAATCTTAGCATTAATCATTGTCATTTGCTACATTCTTATTGACTCATCGATGGGGTGTTTGTCTTGCTTATGTTTGCTTAGGCATCTCTTCCCATCTTCATCATCAACCTCTTATCTAAAAGGTCAAATTGTTCTGAAACTGTCTACTTGTGCAATGACTCTCTACTTGTTGGTCACAAACTCTTGTTGCTATCAATCCAATTTGGTATGTTCCGCTTGAGTTAGTTGGGATTGTCATTATCCTTCTATGTAGGGGTGTATGTGAGCCGAACACGAGCGAGCCTGAGCTCAACTCGTGTTCGGCTTGTTTATATTTCGACCTTAAAAAGTGTGTTCGTGTTCGGCTCGTTTGCTTAGCGAGCCAAACACGAGTCATTCACGAACAAATGGTCATTTTGACAACCCTAATCTCGTAGCTATAAGATTTTAAGAATTTGGGCAAAATTTAAAACATCATTTGAATCTAATTTAATAATTTTTATTCTATGTTCTTAATTAATACTTTTAATTGGTATTTCGACCCAAAACGAGCCGAACACGACTCAAGCCAAAACGAGCCGAACACGAACGAACAATATTTGTTCGTGTTTGGCTCGTTAACTTAGCGAACGAGTCAAATACGAGTTTTAACGAGCTGAACACGAGCTGTTCGCGAACAATGAGCCGTTTTGACAGCCCTACTTCTATGAATAGCTTTGCCCTATGTTTTGCTCCCTTATTGCAAGGATCTCCATGACTTTGGCTCTCACTTACCATCACCACCATTCAAAAGTGTCTTTCCTCGTCATAGCCTAATGCATGTTGCTTGGCAATTGGAAATGTAAAAGTAAGGCTTCATATGCATACAATTAATCAATTGAAATTTTTATTTAAGGAGTTTAAGAAACCTTGAAAACTTAATGCACTAATGCAATCAGATGAGTCTCTTGTCATAAAGTAAATGTCGACGATGAAACGTTGTCAACTATTGGATCATGGACTTCAAATACTGATTATATGACTCACTATCACATAAATTTAGCACATAATGCAATAGGAAAATTTTCATAACAAATGACTCTTTAACTACAATAGTTAGGCTAGAAATTGTTCAGATTAGTCCCTCATTTGTGTTAAAAAATAATTAACACTAACCTTTATTTCACAACAAAAACTCACTCAAAATTTGTATTACAAAATCACCTTTTACATTCTCATCCCAATGATAACATAAGTAAATTACCCTTATCATTTCTTTCTGAGCATTCCTTATCCAAGAACAACAAAGTATGAGTTCACCATCATGGAATAAAACAACCATCAATTATGTAAGGGGCTTCATCTAAAGATACAATCCAAGTTATAACAAGATTAAATAACCATCATCATTTTTTAGCAATTTTTTATCCAATAAAGACAAAGTACGGCTTTATCATTATAATAGAGTAGGACCCCCATAATTTAAAACTATTAAGAATTGTGTTCCCTTCTCAATGTAAAAGGCTTGATAATGAAACCTTACAGTGTGACATGTGAATTTGCAAAACAAAAACACTTATCTTTTCTAACTAGCAAAAAAAAGACAATTCAATTCCCCAGCTCATAATTATATTTGGAATCCCACTCTTTCCAATATTTCCAGGGTGCACTGGTTTGTATTTCATTAATAAGTGCACCGAAGTGTCATGGAATTTTTGCCTAAAATATTTGAACTTCCCAATTTCATCACATGGTACAAAACAAATTTGGTGTCAAAATCAAGCAATTAAAGTCTGAAAATGTAAGAGAATATCTCAAATATGTCTTTGACTCCATGCTCTTCCAAAACAAAACACAATATTCATGAGTCATATTGTGAAAGTTCAAAAACAAAATGAAGATGTTGAAGAAAAATGAAAACTCATTAATACAAGTAAAGCATTTTTGTTTTTAAAATATGCAAAAAAAAAAAATGCAAAAAAAAAAAGGGCAAAGTAGTTCTGACGTTCTGACAGGTACACATGCACAACTTATAATTAATCAACATCTAGAGCCTCGAAAAGCAAGTCTTGAAATGTTTTTAAAATTCAATCCTGACAATGTTCATGGTCCAAACAAAATAACTAGATCCAATGCCAAACAGGTTTGTTTTGTGTGGTATTCTTTAACTTAAAAAGGATATAAATGCTACCCTCCACCTTCCAAGAGGTTGTATACCTCAACCGATGTCATCTTTCATGCAGCAAAATTATATTTTTCAACACTTCATTTTCAAGGGGAGAATCTAGCAATGGAAGAAGCTAATGAGTTCTCCCTCGATAGTTTTCCTTCATTGCCAAAATTCATGCATCTCAAATTTAAAGCTCTTATCTTCATGTATCATCATATACTCATGCCTTTATGGAAAATAAACCCAACTCTATCATGCATCATATGATACATCATGAACTTCATCACCCCATCTCTTATGCTCCCTATTGTAAGGTCTCCTTAGATTGGTAAAGCGCAGTCAAGAGCAAATTCTAGTGCTTATAAATATAAACCAATCCAAAGATCCAGCCAATCATAAAAATGAGGTAATTGTTTATATTTCTATTTTAGAAATTGAATCACAAAGTTCATTACGTAGTAACCACTTATATCCTCTGATACATGGCTCGAGAGAGGACCTGCCAGTCTTCAAGGGAGGAGGATTGCCGCCCCCTCTTCCCCTTCCTTCTTTCCCTCCTTCCCTTTTTCCTTCCATTCCACTTTCCTTTTCTTCCTCCTTCCTTCGTCACCTTTCCTTTCTCTCCCCCTAAACCTTTCCTTACTAAGCACTTTTATATTTTAAATCCTTCCTAAAATCTAATATCTTGATTATATTTTATTATCCCTTCTTATTTTAAGTTCTTTTGTATTTTAAATCCTTTCCTAAAATCTAAAAATATGTTTATATTTTATTTTCCTTCCTTATTTTCATTACCTAAAATAAGTCCAGCTTCTTTATAAATATGACTGATGTGATTAGAGTTTAGGGTCTTATTTTTTATATCTAAAATCAGGTTTTAGTCTTGGTATTTTCCTTTTGAGAGATGTATCTGACGTCGAGGTAGTGCTCCGGTTGTGCTCGTTCGAGGTGATGATTGTCTCCGAGAGTCCGAGTGACGCTCTGGCTAAATCTCGACTCTGCCGAGACATTTATCTTACCATATTTCAATTTCCCTATTGTCTTACTTCTTCCATAGCAGCCCCAACTCTCCAGTCTTCACCGCAGACGCCAATCCAGCATAGGACGTTGTTCCTACACCTCAGCAGCTGCAGTTCGTCGTCGTTACTATCTCCAACTAGCTGTCATGCTTCTTCCACAGCAGCCCCACCTCTCCGACCTTCACTGCAACCGCCAATCCAGCTTCTAACAACGTTCCCGTACCTCTCCTGAGGGTTCGACGTTGTTACTATCGCCAATCTGTTGTCCTACTTCTTCCACAGCAACCCCATCTCTCCAACTTTCACCGCAGTCGCCAATCCAGCTTCCCCTTATCGACCTCCCTCTTCATCTAGCGGTTGTGTCTTCTCTGTGGAGTCATTAGTTGTGATCCCTTGTATTGTGTTTTAACTTTGTGTTGTCTTTCATTATTTCAAGTCTTTATTATAACCTTATTTTAAGTTGATAATAAAATTGTCTTCGTGGTGGCTTGGGTTAACTTCGGTCTCATTTGGTATTATAAATAGTCCAACCCTATTCCCTTCCTAAGGTTTCTAGCATCCACCCCTACCCAATCCACCACAATAATTTTTTTTCCTTTGTTTATTTTTTTCTCCGTTCTTTTTTCCTTTTGTTCTTTCCTTCCACAGATCAACTGTCAACCGTGCTGCCAAGGAAAAATATGTTCGAGCCTACCTAGGAAGAGAAACGACAAAGTTTTGTCGCCTCCAATAGAGGCCTATGGATAATGAAGAAAAAATCCAGCGGAAAGTTACCATCAACCGTGATCTGAAAGGTCGAAGGGAAAAATGAGAAATTATGAAAATGAAGCAGAGAACACAACAGTAGTTCCTACCAACTGACTATCACCAAAAGTTGCAGGCTTTAGCATACTAAAAAAAAAACTGTATCATCAAGCGACCCCGCCCGCTACTATTCCAGCGAAATCAATCCGCAAGTCTTTCATAACCAGAAAATGTTGTAAGTGTCACGGATTTGGACATGTGGAAGCAAAATACACAACCAGGGAAGTGATCTATTTCACGGAGCAAAGCGTGTTCAAACTGGTGGTAAAGATACCACGAACACTAAAAACAGTTCAGACGAGAATTTTTATCCAATGACGTCTACCCCCGAAAATTATTTACATATGATGTTTTTCCTCCATGCGATCAAAAGGAACAAGCAAATTTTGATGAGATTGTGATTCCTACTCTCATAGAAGAAGAAAAACTTATTGTTGAGACATAAAAATGTCACACATATAAGAAAATGTCAGAATTTAAAATTTCGGTGGATGGTCTTAGTAATGATTAACTGATAACATCACGGACAGTTACACTTCCAACACTCACCCTTAGAGTTCCACATGAAAAGACAGAAGATTAGGGTGAAGCTCTTGCTATTGGAATGAAAGTATAAGATGACAGTTCTTCAAAACTTTAATAGTCAGAGGGAAAACCCAGAAGATAATAGGAATCGCTCATCAACCAAACTTTTGCAACCTCTTAAACCCGCTGAGGCCCAACTTGTAATATATGAGAAGCATATGAAATATTTACTTGTTCAGAATTTAGCTTGAGAGAACCTACGTCAATGTGTACCTTTGGCTCAGATTATGCCAAGCCAGAACAGATCGATGAGGTATGCTCGCAAGTTGGAAAAGCTCCTCAGACGCTTTCGAAGCCAAGACAGTCGTCAGTGGGATCCAGAAAGGACCACAGAGAACCAGAAGCTTCAACACATGAAGTTGAAGCTCCTCCAACCCCGGGAGACTGACACGGTGCTCGAGGGAGGACTATTTGGTCCTCAAGGTAGGGAGGTTGCCGCCCGCTCCTTCCCCTTCTTCCTTTCCCTCCTTCCCTTTTGTCCTTCCTTTCACCTTTCCTTTTTTTCTTCCTTCCTTCCTCACATTTCCTTTCTCTCCCCCTCAACCTTTCCTTCTTAAGCATTTTTCTACTTTAAATCCTTCCTAAAATCTGAAATCATGATTATATTTTGTTCTTCCTTTTTATTTTAAATCATTTCCTAAAATCTGAAAACCTAATTATATTTTATTATTCGTATTTTCATCACCTAAAATAAGTCTTGCCTCTTTATAAATATGGGATAATATGCTTAGAGTTTGGGGTCTTGTTTTTGATATCTGACATCAAGTTTTAGCTGGCATTTTTTATTTCGAGGGTTGTATCTGACGCCGAGGTAGTGCTACGACTGTCACTCGTCTGGGTGGTGATCGTCTCCAAGGATCTGAGTGGTGCTCCGGCTGTATCTCAACCCCGCCGAGGCATTCATCTTACCATACTTTGTTTCACTGTTGTATTGCTTCGTCCACAGCAGCCCCACCTCTTCGGTCTTCACCGCAGCCGCGAAATCCACCCTCAACGATGTTCATGCACCTCTTCAACTGTGGTTTGATGATGTTACCATCATTATGTTATCCTACTTCCACAAAAGCCCCACCTCTCCAGCTTTCACTGCAGCCGCCAATCCAGCCTCTGAAGAAGTTCCTACACCTCTCCAATTGCGGTTCGAAGCAGTTACTATCACCAATCCATTCTCCTAGTTTTTCTACCGCAGCCCCACCTCTCTAGCCTTCATCGCAGCAGCCAATCCATCCTCCCCTCACCGGACTCCCTCCTCATCAAGCGGTTGTGTCTTCTTTGTAAAGTCATTAATTGTGAGCCTTTGTTTTGTATTTTTGTTTTGTGTGTTGTCTTTCGTTATTTCGAGTCTTCATCGTAACCTTATTTTAAGTTGGAAATAAAATTTTATCCTGTGTCGTGGTTTGGGTTAAATCCAGTATCATCCGCTTTTCCTATGTTTTGTAATTTAAAATATTTTCACTTATAGGAATTTCCTTCTAAACCTAAATAACATTCCTCTGAGAATATCTAAGGCTTTCTCTGATAAAAATTAGAAGCAAGCAATTAATGCAAAGATGAAAGCCTTAAAAAGAAAACAAAACATGAGAGTTGCTGAATTTACCAAAAATAATAAGGCCTTTGAGATGCAAATGAGACTACATCGTAAAATATGAAGCAAATTGATCACAAGAGATGTAGAAATCTATTAGCTCAAGGGTAAGACAACATAGATTATGAAGAGAAATCTACTCCAACTGTCAAATAAATATTATGCAGGTTCTACAATCTTTTATATTTATGTTGAGAATTGCAACAATTTGAAGTTAAAAATGAATTATTGCATAGAGACCTTGAAGAAGAGATTAATATAAAAACTCCACTTGGATATAGAGGAGCTTGAAACTAATAATATATGTAAGCTTGAAAAAAAGCTTGTATGATTGAAGAAATCTCCATGCGCAAGATTTCAAAGGTTTGCAAATGATGATATTTCTATGGATTACAAACAAGTTAGGGAGATAATAGATTGTTCACTAAGCAATCAAACTCATGCAATTCACTATCATTTTGGTAAGTGCCAACAGTGTAATATTAACCGAAAATGGTGGAGAGTAAAAATAAATTTTGAAGCAATATTTAAAACCTTAGAAAAGTTTAGATACAACCAATAAAACACAAACCGGGCATAGAGACATCGACAGGACATGACATGTTAAGACGACAGTATATTTGAAAAAAATATGACACACTTCATGGACACATTTTTAAATTTAATAAAATATTAATATAAAATATATATTTGTTCATTTTTCTTTACTAAAGATATCATAAAATAAAGTATCTAAGAATAAAATAACTTGTACTACAAAACTTCATGTTTACAAAAATCAATTTTCGAAATTATAAAACTTTGGATATAATCTATAAAGCACGGACACGGATATAGGGATACCAACACGACATGACGAGATACGACGACACAATATAATTGAAAAAATAGAACAGACACTTCATGAATAATTTTTTATATTTAATAAACTACTGATATAAAATATATTTTTTCATTATTCTTTACTAAAGATATCACAAAATAAAGTATGCACCTGTTTTATGAAACTTCATGCTTACAAAAATCAATTTTCAAAATTAGACATATAATATATTTCAAAGTAATTCTTCCAACTTATCTACTAAAATTTAACATATTCTATGAGTACATCTTGTTCATTTAATTAAGTTAAAATTTAACTTTTAGAATTAGAATAAACAAAGATTAAATAAATTATCACTTATAGAGTGGCTTTGACTTCATATGGTTTCAACGAACAAAAGCTTTAGTGCAAGCATCGTAAAGTTCCGCTTTGGCATTGAAGTGAGATATTTGGATCGGCTTCAATGAACATGTTTGACATCTGTTTAGGTTGAGACAAAGAAGTTACGGCTTCTGCTTTATCGAATACAAGTATGACTTTGATGAAAAAAAGAGAACTCCAATATTGGCTTCAACGAATGTAGGATGGGCTTTTGATCCTCAACTTCAACAAACAAAAAGGGAACTACCGGTGCTCGGCTTCAACGAATAATAAATGTACCTTTGATGCTCAATTTTGATGAATGTTAGAGAACGCTTCAACTGACGAGAGAGGAGGCGGCTTTGATTATGAGTTATAATTAGGATTACACTTATTAATAAAGTTTTACTTCTTATTTCCCATTATTTCCTAAACTATGTTGAGCTCATGTCCAATGTTGGGTCAAGGCATGTCCCAAATGTGTCTAGATCCAAAAAAATATCACAAATATTTTGTTGTGTTGGACAAATGTCAAGGCGTGTCGGACTAGTGTCGGTGCCTAATACATGTTTGACAAGGGTATGCTATATTTTTAGAAGTATCAGTGTAGCATAGGATACAACTTAGGAAATGAAGTGACATTAGGCACAAAATTTTCATCTTTCAACAAAAATATATTATAGAAGCCTTCATAGAAATGAGTGATTACCACATAAAGCCTATACAATCGCAAACTTGAATAAGTTAGGAAGTATGCTAATGTGGAAAAGATGTATCAACACCTGATGGGAAGGCTCATTTATCCCTCCCACAAAAGATCAATACAAATTATATTGATAGTGTAAATAGCCAATTTAAGCACAAGCCAAAGGAAATTCACATTCAGATTGTTAATCAAATATAGCAAATACCTAAAAGAAACTCCAAGGAAGGAAATTCTACTCAAAAGCACATAGTTCAAGGCAAATACAGTGTTGATTATGTCAGGTCTATTTTGAATAGTAGATCAACTTTCAAATGTTGAAAATGGGAACCTTGTAATATGGAGAAGACATGTGGTGACAAGATCAAGTGTTGAGGCAGAATTTTTTTAAGCAATGATTCTAAGATTTAATGGGACAGCACAATGAGACTTTAATATGACAATAAGTCTATAATTGAAAAAAATGCTGGAATATGCAACATAATGGAACAAAGCATACAGAGGTTGGTCGATGTTTAAATCAAAGAAAAGCTAAGCAATCTTGATTTGAAAAGTTAATCAAATAAATTGATCAACAACATATACAAGTTCTTACAAAGAGATTAAATAATGGAGTATTACAAGTAATTGAAAATGAAAAGCAAATATTCACTCACTTCAGGGCAACTCGAAAAACATGCATCGAAGGTCTCAAAAATCTCAATGGAATAATCCTGAATTTAAATTCGGTTGTATATAACACATTAAAAAGTTGCTATATTTGAACGTACAATTCAACGGAGTAATAATTACATATATTATTCTTATTTAAGTTTCTATTTATTTTCCTAGAAGAATCTACAAAAGATAAGTACATATTACGAGTTAATAAAAAAAATCAAAGGGGTCTTCACTTCATAACCTTCGTCGAAGCTTGTTTCTAGTGAACCTTTTCTTTTTATGGGTTTTCAAGTTATTAGTTGTATGATCTTACAAGTTAATAAGAAAAAAATAAAATTTTTCATGCCTTCACTTCATAACCATGGTCGAAGCTTGTTTCTAGTAAACTTTTTTTATTTTTTTGGTTTTCAATGGACAAAATGACTTAGGACTTGTATTGATTGAATGTTTAAGTAATTATGTTTCAATTGTGTTTTTTATGAATGAATTGCTGTATGTTATTGGAATTAAATTATTCAATCAATAATATGGATTAATAATTATTATTTTCGATGTATTACTTATTGAATTAACTTTAGATTTACCAACTTGTCCCATCCTGTCAAGTTGCTAGTGAAATTATTTGGGCTTGGTGAGTTGGTTATGGCAAACATTGTGTCAAGCACTCACAAAGTTAAGACTAATAAACAAATAACCATTTCACCTAATAGATGTATTTTAATTATGAGGAAGCTATCTAAGAGAATAAATAATAATCAACAATCAAAACAATACTAGTGAAAAAATGACATTTTAAGAATCTTAGCATTCTAAATTCCAACAACTTGTTAAATATGTTATCTTAAACAATAATCATTTAATATATCTACCAGCCAAACTTTTAGATAATAAACTAACAGAGGTTAGTTACAACAAACCTCCGTAACTAGTATTTGAAATAAACATATAACATTTTTCCAAAATAAACATTATAACTCCGATGTATTTCAAAATGCGCACAACTCCAATATGATGTTTGAAAAATTCACATAACCACCATGTAGATATCGATTTATCTTTTAGATTTGGGCATAAAGTCTGCACACAATCCTCATTTATATGGTTTATGTGTATAATTTAAAATTGAAAGGGTTATGTAATTATTTCAAATTCTACATTGAAATAATTTGTAACTGCCCTATACAATAATCATCACATTAACAAGTAAAATAACAAAATTTCAATATCCCAAACATTCCAAATTAAAAATCTTGATAATTAATTTATTTAAACAATATACCAAAAGATACATTTAAATAACCCTTATCCAAAATATACATAATAACTCCTATGCATTTCAAAATGCACACAACTCCAATATGATGTTTGAAATATTCACATAACCACCTCGTAGATATCAATTCATCTCTTAGACTTGGGCATAAAATATGCACATTATCCACATTTATATGATTTATGTGTATACTCTAAAATACATGGGGGTTATGTAATTATTTCAAATTCTACATTAAGGAAATTTCTAACTGCCCCATATAGTAATCATCACATTAACAAGTAAAATAACAAAGTTTTAATATCCCAAACATTCCAAACTCAAAATTCTTGCTAATTTATTTATTTAAACAATGTACAAAAAGATACATTTAAGGTTATAACATACATAGCCTAAGAATACCCTAATCTTCATCAATCTTTACTCCATCTTCAACATCATCCATGTTATCTTTTTAATTGATATTTTCGAGATTTCCACACATAATATTCTCATTTTAAACATGTCAAACTTAAGATCGCGTCTTTTTCATTGTACAACATGAATCCTTACAATATAGTTGGACTAATACCATCATTATAAAATTTAGTTTTAGATATCCATGATATTACCAAATCATAATACACAAAAGCCATTTCTCCATTTTTATCAACTAAACTAAAGTTTAGAACTCCACAATTGGGTATCAATGAACTTTTTTTCCATGCTCCTTGAGGCATTTTGAGGTGTAAACCTCAAAAATAACAAATTACACAAAGTTATAATTACTTTACTAAATTCAAAGTATGAAACGTAACATATTAAAAATTTTTCTAAAAAAATTGTTATAAATGTAAAAACTTAGATAACTGAGAAAAATATCAGGTGGCCCGTATGAACTATAAGAGAACAATTTGTAACGATAAAACTTCTATTTTTAGTGATTTTTATAATAGATTGGATACAAAAAAAGGTGATATATAATATATATATATATATATATATATATATATAAAAGTAAAGTGTATCAAAGATGAAAATTAAAAGTATTTTCTTAGAGGGAGATATTCAACATAGGTGGGTGAGATATTTTGATCTTTTCAATATTTTTTTTGAAAATATGATCGACCTTTATGTTTTTAATATCATTAATAATAATAATAATTTTTATTTTTACCATCACGTTAGAAAAAAGGATGTTGAAGAGCCTTTAAATAAAATCAAGGGGAAAATCAACAGGACTTAGCTGGTATCCCAATAGAAGTGTGGAAATATTTAGAAGATTTAGAAGTTTCTTGGCATATTAAGTTTTTTCATTTATTTTAAAAACTAAAAAGATGACTGCGGTGTGGAGGAAGAGTACTTTAGTCCCACTTTTTAAGAATAAAAGAGATGCACAAGGGTGTGCAAACTATAAAAAAATTTATTTAATGTGTCATACATGGCAAAGGGTAATTGAACATATGTTAAGACGTGGCACAAAGATTTCTCATAATCATTTTGGAATTATGTTAGGCAAGTCTATTATGGAATATACTATATATACGATGTCGGCTACGCTCGAGAACTCCGCCAGGGCTTCCAATGGCGATTTCAGTCGCAATTGATTCTACCGCTGAAAGGAGAGGAATCATCGACTCTCGCTCCATCAATCTGCGTCTTCGTCGGCGCCGGCGTCGCTACCCACTGCGCGTGTTGTCGTCCCTCGATATCACTACACCTGCTCGATATCGCTCCTCGCAGCTTCATCGTCTGCGCCCGTTTTTTCTGTTTCGACGCTGCTCTGCTTCTGCACCTGCTTCGGCTTCCGCGATGCTGCTTCTGCATCCGCCCGAAAGATCCTCTGCACTTAGCAGTAATTTAATGACAACCTCTGACCTCTGATGGCATTTCCTTCTTCTATGGTGGAGTCGGACAAAGTCTCATTTGCCCACGTAGTGGGTAACACTCAAGTGGAGTCCACAGTGGGATTTCCCTCAAGTTATAAGGAATCTCGTGAGGACACTTATGATTGTCTTTTTATTAAGAAGGGAAGCAGGAAAGGTGGAAAGAAGCAATCTTTTTCTCTGAATCAGAAATTTCTACTCTGACAAAAAAATTCAAGTTTGCTCTTATGGAAAAATTTCAGTTGAGACAGCCTCCTATGGATGTTATCAGAAAGAGTGTTGATGATCTTAAGCTAGTAGGCAAGTGGAAAGTGAGACTCATGAATAGAAGACATGTGTTGATCCAACTAAAAGTGGCTGAAGACTACACCAGAATTTTCTCCAAAAAATATCTTAATATCAAAGGTAAATCAATGAAGTTACTCAAGTGGTCTCCTAATTTCGACCAAAATCATGAAATTCTCACTGTACCGGTATGGTTTATTTTACGTGGTCTCAAGCTGTATTTTTTCCATCATCAGGTTCTCTACTCTATTTGGGTCATTCTTGAGGATCCTCTAAAACTAGATCTGTCTACTTTCAACCTAACGAGACCCTCAGTGGTCAGAATACTTGTGGAAAAAGATATTACTTTACCTGATATTACTGAAGTTTGGTTGGGCACAACCCATAATGGCTATTGGCAACAAATCGTCATGGAACACAAACCCCCATATTGTACCCACTGTAAGATGTTTGGTCATATCCTTGTTAAATGCCACAAACGTCATCCTAATTTGAAATCTAAGGTTTAAGTAAATAAGGATGGGTCTAACCCCACTGCTGTGGACATTTTAGTTTTACCTGAGGAGGATACTACCAGACATGAGGTGTATGTTGCCCCTAAGGATCCCCCCATGAAACTGTTGTTACTGCTACTGCAAGTGATGAGATGCCGACACCTACAAAATCCATACAAAACAATACTAATGGACTCTTACCTATAAGTGATGGTGTTCAGACTGATAATCAGGAGAGCCTCGCAACTCCACTTTTTCAAGAAGTATTCGGTGTAGCGGCAACTCATACTTCACATATTACAGAACCTACTGTGGGTACTACTATTGGTAATCCTTCTTCTTCAGCTCTACCCCATCAGACTGATTCTTCGGAGGAGGAATGACAGGTTTACACTTCCAAGAGGAATAAGAAGAATGAAGATCTACTAGAGCTCAGGAATCTTAAGGATGATACTTTGATTACTATGGGTAATGGTCAGCACCTTACTAATCTGCTAGCTAGATCTCTACCGAAAACTAGAGCCAGATGCAAGACCAGATTGGGAGGACCCACACTTTTTCAGCGCCTGGGTGGCTTTTTGAGTTTTTTCTTTTATTTCTATATGTACACATCTTTTACTTTTTTTAATGTGTGTTGTACAGTGTGGGTTGGGAGTTTAGGCCCACCCATATAAACATAT
>NEWO01000035.1:2753366-2766846 GCA_003013225.1 Phalaenopsis aphrodite | reverse complement strand
AAAGGTTTGACCAAGTATTTCCTTATTTTAGTTGGACTACATCGAAATCACCTTTAAGCCCATGCCTTCTTGCTTTAGTTCTAGATGCTCTTAATGGACTTTATAAGAGGAAGTACCTTAGTGTATGCTTTTCGTTGATGATATTCTTCTTACGGATAAGAATAGAAAAAGAGTTCAAGAAAAGCTTGAATTATGGAGGTCTACATTAGAGTCTAAAGACATTTGTCTGTGTAGATCTAAAATCGAATACATGAAATGTAGTTTTTGTAGTAGTAGATCTAGTGGTAAAGTTGTAACAATAGGTGAACTCACATGCTTTCCTATGAGCCGTTGTGTGTTGTCGCACCGTCCCAGATCCATTCCTTGTTGCCGCACCTCCATATCCCCCCTCCCCCAACAACACTTGTTGTCCAGTCGCAACCCACTATATTCGTCCTTGCCTCAAGGTTTCGCTTGTGTTTTGTGTTGCTTTGTTCGTTCTTTAAGAGTTTGTTATAACCCCTCTGAATTTCAACAATATTATATTCATTCTTATTATGATTTTGGTTAACTCCAGTATTAATTGATATTTATCCTAGATTTTCCAAGCATTCGCTATACCATCACCATCTCCACCAAAAATTTTCTTTCTTACTACCAAATACAAATTCTACTCCCACAAATCACAACTATGGCCATACTACCAAAGAGATACATACCCAAGCCTACCCGAGAAGAAATACAATGAGAGATCCGCTGACTACAACAAAGGCTTGCGGAGATTTATGACAAAATTCAGGAGATAATTACCTTTGATCCTGATAGGGAGAATTGAAAAGGAGAAAGAGATGAAAATTGGATCCCTTTTATAGGGAGGGCTTCAGTGATGAGGAGGGCAGGCTCAGATGTTTCAAAATTCAGTATCAGAGAAGGTCTAAAGAGGAAGCCATATATCGAGAACATATTTTATAATAATGATGAACCTATCTGAGTTTGAGGGAGGTATAGATCCTGAAGATTTCATCGAATGACTACAAATTGAAAGGATCTTCAAGTACAAATAAGTGTCAGAGGATAAAAGGATGAAGTTTGCAACCAACACGTTGAAAAAGAGTGTTTCCTAGTAGTAGGAAAATTTATAGAGGCAAAGAAAGAGAGAGGGTAATGACAAGATCACTAAATGGGAGAAAATGAAGAAAAATTGTAAAGAAAGTATCTACCATCTCATTAATATAGGGATATGATTCTAAGACTTCATCACATACAACAGACAGACCTAAAAGTAGAGAAGTTCATGATACATTTAGATCAGTTGAGGATGAAGTGTGAGTTGGTCGAGCCAAAAAAAAGATATCATAGCTCGATATCTGGGGTGGACTGAAGCCAGCTATCAGTAATATTGTGCAATTGCAGCCTTATTGGTCACTAGGATATATCTAAACCTTAGCATTGAAGGTGGAGAAACAACAAAAACAAAGCAAGCAACCCCCACCAATTAGATGGACACCCGCAATTTGAGGGTCGGTAGATGCACACCTTAGGGAATTGAGAAAACTGGTCTGGAAAACAATATTCACTCAAAGCAAGAAAAAAACTAAGGGTAGCCCGCCTACTACTGTCCCAACCTAAAAATGCTTCAGATGCCATGGATTTGGGTACGTCACCTCCAATTTTCTGAAGAGTCGAGTAGTGTTCTTTACCGAAGTGGGTGCAGTGGAGGAGGTTAGTGACAAAGATAGTTGAAAAACAAGGTGAGGTGTACCATCTTCCAATGGATGAGGATGAGATGCTCGTGGTTCGACGGGTCTTACAGGCTGAGAATACAAGGGAGTTGCAATGATATCTACGTAGATGTTGCAAAATTTTAAGTCTCGTGACTCAAAAGCATTCCAAATCGTATCCGGTTGGAAAAGGAAAACAGAGTCAACCTTAACAGGAGGTGTTTGGTGAAATTTTCGATTGGAAGCCAGCTGCAGGTAGGGCTGTAAATGAACCCAAGCACTCGATGAACAACTTAAACTCAACTCGATTAAGACTCAATTATGTTCGTTCAAATTAGTAAATAAACGAAGTTGAACAATTTTGAAAGCTTGGAGCATAAATGAACTAAACATGAAGATAGTCAAACTTGTTCATTTATATTCAAAAACAAACTCATTTGTTGTTCAATAAGTAACTTGTTAAATATTTGATATTAACCTCAATGATAACCCGTATCATATATAATATATTATTTAAATAAAATTTAATTAACTAAAAGTTATTTAATTATAGATTAAATAATAATGTATTATTATATCAATAATAATTTTTTTATTAATTATTAATTATATATTTATTTTATTAATATATATTATTAATTATATATTTAGTTTA
This sequence comes from Phalaenopsis aphrodite, assembly GCA_003013225.1. NCBI lineage: Eukaryota > Viridiplantae > Streptophyta > Magnoliopsida > Asparagales > Orchidaceae > Phalaenopsis > Phalaenopsis aphrodite. The sequence goes on along the minus strand of NEWO01000035.1, from coordinate 2,764,491 downwards.
TTAAAGTTTAGTTGTTAGATGTGAAAATACATAATATTCGTGGTATGTATGAAATGTCTGATAAATTTAACTTAAAACCCTCGCAAACCTCACTTTCCCTCTGACCTTTCACAATTTCGCATCTCCCAATTTCTCTTGAAACATACGAAATTCTGGGTTGCTAGAACTTGCAAGCAGCGAATGCAACGATAAAATCATGGTGTGCAGGGATCTCTGAAACTTTAGTCTCTCGTATATCTCTCATCTCCACTCTACTCATAAGTCAAGCCCGATTAAAAAAAGTGTTGAGAAAGTGCAACACAACCATTGTAAATTATATATGATTAAAATAAGATTGGTGCAACAACTTAACATAAAAAACTACAATATTATCCAAAAAAAAGCTAGGAAAAGTATGACTGCATATAACGATGAAAAAACCAACACCTACATCTAAGGGTACGTTTGGCGCAGCGGCCTGGCTGCTACGCGGCACCGCCCCTCGATTATTTCGCGTTTGAGGGCGGCGTTTCCTCCGCGGCAGGCCGCGATTCAGACCGAACGAGGAACGTGGTCGGTTACCCGTGGCCCAGCTTCGTCGTCATTGCATTATATTCTTTTTACGCTCGTGCCCTCAACTCAACTCTAAATGCGAGTGGAGCTTCCCCTTTCCTGAATCTCCTCAACTCCCAAATCTCGCCATATTGTCGATCCCCACTCCCTCATGCTGCAACTTCCCTGAGCCATGTTGCCTTCTCTGGTCGCCACTCCCCCGATCTTTATCGTCTTCTCCTCACCGATGGTAGGTTTTGTGGTATATGGCTCCCCTTTTCGGCTATAAATGCCCCTTCGATTTTGGAATGTTGTTGTCTCGATTGGTTTATGCATTTCTTTGGGGCTATGAGGCTTGCTCTACCCCAACTTTTCGATGCATTTCTTTGATATCGAAGCTTCTAGGGCAAAGGTTTTTGTGCTATCATATCAGGATTGATGAATGCTAATTTATTGGTGGAAATCCTTACTTGCCTTCTTCCAATTTCATTTAATAAAAAAAGGAACAAATAAGGAAGCTTAGATAGTTTTGTGCGTCAAAGAAGAGAAATCTACGTTGCTTTTTTTTAAATGTTATTTTTGTGGAATTATTGTTTTTCGTATGGAATAAAAAAAAGGAGAAAACAGGATTATTTTGGTTTGAAAAAAGCACTAGAGGTATGCCGACACTGCTCACAAAACTATATGTACATATATGATACTGGGCTTCCTTCCTTTAATTAGCCATCTGCTTTCAATAGGCATCAGTTAAGATGGGATTTTGAGCTTGTTTCAATGAAGATTAATGAAGTGTGATACATGCATATATTCGGTTAAGAGTGTTTGAAAGATTTACATACAAACTAGACAATTTTCTTTTCTTATGTATATGTATATACATAACCTGTATTGATGATTTCTTTTGTTAACATAAAATTAAGGTGTTAGGTATGCAACTTTTTATGAAGAACTGGATAATAAGAATGTAAAGGCATGTTGAAATCCTTTGGTAACCTTATCATTGTGAAAGAAATTTGAAATTTATGTTGGTCAACTTTATGCAAATCTGAAATCTATGTAAATTGGCTTTATGCAAATATGAAATTTATGCAAATTTAAAATTCATAAGAGCTGGTTTTAGAAACATGGGCAAAATGATCATTTTTTCAGAAACAGCTGTCCCACAGTTGTTCTCACGCAGCTGCAACAAACAAACAACCAGCTTCCTCGCAGCAGTTTCCTGGGGCAGCACAATTGCAGCTGAAAAGCTAAGAAGCTGCAGCAGCGCCAAACAGAGCCTAAAAGCTAGAGTTTAGTGCAAACATAGAAGTATGATCATGCTATAATATGAAAGCATACATCCCATATGATCATGGTTCACGAGTTAACTTTCATTTTTACAGAGTTATAATCAATAAATTAAAATTTACAATAAAATCTGCAAAATTATTTATTGAATTTTTTAAATGAAAATTTAGATACTTGTTTGAATTATTTAGCTTGTTTACATACTCCTTCACTTATTATAAACAAATTCAAGTGCAAATCAAGTTCAAACATTGAAAAAGTTAAACAAGTCAAGCTTGAATAATATATTAAAGCTCGACACAAATAAAAATCGTACGTGAACATCTTATAGTTATATCAAGTCAAGTTTGAACTATGATATACCCGACTTGACTCAGCTCGATTGCATCCCTAGTTGCAGGATCAGGTGTGGTGCGATATGGTGCCCATATATGCCCGCCACACTTTATTGGGGAGATTGTGGCAATTCGATCATATGACTAGGCACGATGGGTTCATGAACATCTACTCCTTTACCAAGGATTGTAAGTGCATCATCCTTCAAGCTTCAAATGAGTCCAATATTATAGGTGCCCTTACCAACAGAGAAACGTCGATGCAGAGAAACGTCAGTGAGATCAATCTTGGTGACGATAGAGGATGATAGGACAGAGATGTTGATTCCAAACACAAGACAGTCACAAAAGAGTATTTTAAGACATCGGGATAGATATCTTACCGCCATGGATGCCACCATTCAAAAAGATTGAAACTACTATAACCTCAAATCAGGTTGAACCAATCTTGGGTTGTTTTTAGAGAGTTCATTTTTACACAGTTTATAATCGGTAAATTAAAATATGCAATTAGATCGATAAAATTATTTATTGAATTTTTCAGATGAAAATTTAGATACTTGTTTGAATTATTTAGCTCGTTTAAATACTCGTTCAGAGATGCTAAGGAGAATCTAAATTTGATTTTTATTGATTTAGAAAAAGCTTACGATAAGGTTCCAAGAGATATCCTTTCGAGAGTTCTTGAGAAGAAAGGTGTTGATATGACTTATATTCAAGTCATTAAAGAAATGTATACTAGAGTTGTTACTTGTATTCAAACTGAAGGAGGATTGACAAAATATTTTTCTATTTTTGTTGGATTACATCAGGGATCGACTTTAAGCCCATATCTTTTTGCTTTAATTATGGATGGTCTTACTGGACATCTACAGGAGGATGTACCTTGGTGTATGCTTTTTGCTGATGATATCCTTCTCGTGGATAAAACGAGAGAAAAAGCCCAGGAAAAACTTGAATTATGGAGGTCTACATTGGAGTCTAAAGGCCTTCATTTAAGTAGAACTAAACTGAATACATGGAATGTAATTTTAGTAGTAGTAGCTCTAGTGACATAAGTGTGACTTTGGGTGATCAAATTATTAAAAGGTGTGAACGATTTAGATATCTTGGGTCCATTGTTCAAAACGATGGTGATAAAGATGGGGATTTTAATAGTAGAATTCAAGTTGGTTGGTTGAAGTGGAGGAATGCTTCGGGCCTTTTGTGTGATAGAAAAATACCGCTTAAACTGAAAGGAAAATTTTATAAGACGGTGGTGAGACCTGCAATGTTCTATGGCTCTAAATGTTGGCTTTTAAAAGAGAAGCATGATAATAAGTTAAGTGTTGCCGAGATGAGAATGATTAGGTGGATGAGTGGTTTTACACTTAAAGACAAAATGCGGAATGAATATATCCATGATCGGGTTGGTGTAGCTACTGTGACAGACAAAATTAGAGAAAATTGTCTTAAATGATTTGGTCACATTAAACGTCGACCATCTGATGATATGATTAAGAGAGTAGATGCTTTAGATTCGACTTGTGTTAAGAAAGGCAGAGGTAAACCTAGGAAGACTTGGGCTTATTGTATAAAAAATGATCTTAATTTACTAGAACTAAATGAAAATATGATACTAAATAGAACGCAATGGAGAAAAAGGATTCATGTAGCCGACCCCACGTAGTGTGATTAAGGCTTTGTTGCTGTTGTTGTTGTTTAAATACTCGTTCACTTATTATAAACATATTCAAATACAAATCAAGTTCAAACATTGAAAAAGTTAAACAAGTCAAGCTTGAATAATATATTAAAGCTCGACACAAGCAAAAGTAGTGCATGAACAACTAACAATTATATCGATTAAGCCCTAGCTGCAGGATCAGGTGTGGTGTGATATGGTGCCCATATATGCCTGCCACACTCTATTGAGGAGACCTTGGCAATTCAACCAAAAGACTAAGCACGATGAGTTAAGGAACATCTACTCCTTCACCATATATAGTAAGTGAATTGTCCTTCAACCTTCTAACGAGTCTAAGAACATAGGTGTCCGTACAAGCAAAGAAACGTCGGTGTGATCAAGCTTGGTGACAATAGATGATGTAGAACACAGATGCATACTCCAAACACAAGACAGTCATGAAAGAGTATTTTAAGACATCATGACAGATATCTTACCGCCATGGATGCTACTATTAAGAGAGATTCAAACAACTGTAACCTCAGACAGGGTTGAACCAATCTTGGGTCGTTTTTGGAGAGTTAGGCAGAATACATTTCGCACGAAATCCCGGTTCAGCTCGGTAAAGTAAGCACACAAGTAGAGGAAAAACCCTCATGGTTTCAGGGACAGTGAAGTCGATATTGNAACATTGAAAAAATTAAACAAGTCAAGCTTGAATAATATATTAAAGTTCGACACAAGCAAAAGTAGTGCATGAACAACTAACAATTATATCAAGCCAAGTCTAAAAAAATGATACGTCCTTCAACCTTCTAACGTTATTAAGAAGAAAGGTGTTGATATGACCCATATATGCCTGCCACACTTTATTAAGGAGACCTTGGCAATTCAACCAAAAGACTAAGCACGATGAGTTAAGGAACATCTACTCCTTCACCATATATAGTAAGTGAATTGTCCTTCAACCTTCTAACGAGTCTAAGAACATAGGCGCCCGTACAAGCAAAGAAACGTTGGTGTGATCAAGCTTGGTGACGATAGATGATGTAGAACACAGATGCATACTCCAAACACAAGACAGTCATGAAAGAGTATTTTAAGACATCAGGATAGATATCTTACCGCCATGGATGCCACCATTCAAAAAGATTGAAACTACTATAACCTCAAATCAGGTTGAACCAATCTTGGGTTGTTTTTAGAGAGTTCATTTTTACACAGTTTATAATCGGTAAATTAAAATATGCAATTAGATCGATAAAATTATTTATTGAATTTTTCAGATGAAAATTTAGATACTTGTTTGAATTATTTAGCTCGTTTAAATACTCGTTCAGAGATGCTAAGGAGAATCTAAATTTGATTTTTATTGATTTAGAAAAAGCTTACGATAAGGTTCCAAGAGATATCCTTTCGAGAGTTCTTGAGAAGAAAGGTGTTGATATGACTTATATTCAAGTCATTAAAGAAATGTATACTAGAGTTGTTACTTGTATTCAAACTGAAGGAGGATTGACAAAATATTTTCCTATTTTTGTTGGATTACATCAGGGATCGACTTTAAGCCCATATCTTTTTGTTTTAATTATGGATGGTCTTACTGGACATCTACAGGAGGATGTACCTTGGTGTATGCTTTTTGCTGATGATATCCTTCTCGTGGATAAAACGAGAGAAAAAGCCCAGGAAAAACTTGAATTATGGCGGTCTACATTGGAGTCTAAAGGCCTTCATTTAAGTAGAACTAAACTGAATACATGGAATGTAATTTTAGTAGTAGTAGCTCTAGTGACATAAGTGTGACTTTGGGTGATCAAATTATTAAAAGGTGTGAACGATTTAGATATCTTGGGTCCATTGTTCAAAACGATGGTGATAAAGATGGGGATTTTAATAGTAGAATTCAAGTTGGTTGGTTGAAGTGGAGGAATGCTTCGGGCCTTTTGTGTGATAGAAAAATACCGCTTAAACTGAAAGGAAAATTTTATAAGACGGTGGTGAGACCTGCAATGTTCTATGGCTCTAAATGTTGGCTTTTAAAAGAGAAGCATGATAATAAGTTAAGTGTTGCCGAGATGAGAATGATTAGGTAGATGAGTGGCTTTACACTTAAAGACAAAATGCGGAATGAATATATCCATGATCGGGTTGGTGTAGCTACTGTGACAGACAAAATTAGAAAAAATTGTCTTAAATGATTTGGTCACATTAAACGTCGACCATCTGATGATATGATTAAGAGAGTAGATGCTTTAGATTCGACTTGTGTTAAGAAAGGCAGAGGTAAACCTAGGAAGACTTGGGCTTATTGTATAAAAAATGATCTTAATTTACTAGAACTAAATGAAAATATGATACTAAATAGAACGCAATGGAGAAAAAGGATTCATGTAGCCGACCCCACGTAGTGTGATTAAGGCTTTGTTGCTGTTGTTGTTGTTTAAATACTCGTTCACTTATTATAAACATATTCAAATACAAATCAAGTTCAAACATTGAAAAAGTTAAACAAGTCAAGCTTGAATAATATATTAAAGCTCGACACAAGCAAAAGTAGTGCATGAACAACTAACAATCATATTGATTAAGCCCTAGCTGCAGGATCAGGTGTGGTGTGATATGGTGCCCATATATGCCTGCCACACTCTATTGAGGAGACCTTGGCAATTCAACCAAAAGACTAAGCACGATGAGTTAAGGAACATCTACTCCTTCACCATATATAGTAAGTGAATTGTCCTTCAACCTTCTAACGAGTCTAAGAACATAGGTGTCCGTACAAGCAAAGAAACGTCGGTGTGATCAAGCTTGGTGACAATAGATGATGTAGAACACAGATGCATACTCCAAACACAAGACAGTCATGAAAGAGTATTTTAAGACATCATGACAGATATCTTACCGCCATGGATGCTACTATTAAGAGAGATTCAAACAACTGTAACCTCAGACAGGGTTGAACCAATCTTGGGTCGTTTTTGGAGAGTTAGGCAGAATACATTTCGCACAAAATCCCGGTTCAGCTCGGTAAAGTAAACACACAAGTAGAGGAAAAACCCTCATGGTTTCAGGGACAGTGAAGTCGATATTGGGATACAGGTGCTTCTCGAACCACAATCAAAGTCCCTCAAAACCAGAAGATCACAGCAACTACACTACTTTCAACGTGCTGACAGATGTTTTGACAAACAAGATCGAAGCTCTACCAACCACAAGAAATTGATGTCGAGCTCATTGGGAGGGGCAGGGAGGGGGCATGTTAAACCCATCAGTTCAACATGTGATCAACCCTAGGCTTGGGTTAGGGTTGCTGCCAAAGGGGAGGGGTCCCCCTCCTAGTTATATATTATAATAAATATTTTCTTCGTTTAGGGTTAGTTTTTTCTGTCAGGACAATCATCTGCGTCGCCAGTTTTCTACCTTAGGGTTGTGTCCAAGAATGAGATGTGATCTATCTATATCTCGCTCTGAAATGGTGATTATCCTCGACTTTCTCATGCTCCACAACCTTCCCTCACTAGCATTCCCTTGTTGCAAATCACCAAAAAATAACCCTATGGTTGTTTTCCTACGGATCTACCTATCTCCGCCGAACTGCCAACCAAACCCCCCCACCTCCTGTCATTATTAGTCCCTCCTACAGCCATCCACCAACTCCACTTCTCCGACTGCAAACAATTGTCATTCCCACTTGCCCCTCCTACAGCCATCCACAGTCACGTAGAACTCTGCCTACTTGCTGCCACAATCCCCTCTAACCCTTTATTGCTGATTGTCGCACATCCACTCAACCGACCAACCTGTCTTTTGTCCTATCACCTGTTGTGTGTTGTCGCACCGTCCCATAGCCAGCCAACTTGCTGTCGCACCTCCAAATCCTCCCTCCTCCCACCACTTGTCCAGCTGCAACCCACCATATTGCCTTAGGGTGTCACTTGTATTTTATGCTATTTTGTTTTAGTTTTAAGAGTCTTTGTTGTAACTCCTCTGAATTTTAACAATAATATTGTCATTCCTATTATGGTTTGGGTTAACTCAAGTATCACACTAGGGCAAAATAAGGAGAAAGAGGGGAGCTTGGTGAAGACTCAAAGGCAAAGAAGACGAATCCAAGTTGAAAATAGAATATTAGGCAAAGCACAACCAAAGACAAAAGAAGAGAATGATCATAGCAAGAAAGAAGCGAAAAAAAAAATAACCATAGGTGAGATAAAAAGGAGAAGACCTAAAAACTCTATGATCGAGAAAGAGACAACAAGAGGATGAACGCTAAACAAAAAAATGCCCATACGGTCACACACCCGATAAAGAGTGACCGACCGAGCACCAATGCAAAAGTTGGGCGCATGATAGAAAGGCGCCAAAATGAACAATGATCACGTCAAACTGGCCCACAAGTAGCTCTCAATTTATGATTATCATGTTTAAAACAAAAAATTTTTGACAGATCATGTCGTCTAAAATAGTTTGACAAATGTTAATAAAACACATATAGAGAGAAAAAGTTCCGCCAAGGTGAGTCTCAACAAGAGCTAAAATGAGATCCAAATTCTCAGTATTAGAAAGTTGGTATGATACAATCTAATTTTAAATAGTGAGGCCATTAATAATTGTCATGTTAGATTATGCCCAAACCTTATCAATGGATATTATGAGAACTAAGTTAGATGATGATCAAAAAATAGGTATGCGTCAAAGTCAATACAAAAACATATGGCACTTCTAAGATTATGATTAATTTGAATAAGAAATGAAATAAAATTAAATCAAACACGTCAATGAAATGGCATACGGTAGTAAATGTTTTGACACTTCAAAATATAGTTAGCCTTTTTGTAGACATTTATGTTTGTTAATTATAATTATGTTTTACTTACATACTAATCAAAATATATTTTAATTTAAATTTACAACACTAAGCTAGCCATGTCTAATGATTAGTGATAATCTTGTTAATATAAAAACGTAGCATTTATTTTAGTATTTTCATTCTTGTATTTTGAAACTTATATTATAATTGTTTATCCCATTGAACTTATAGCTCATTAGATATTAAGTTGGTGTTGTTTCAGGCAATGAAAAGGAGTAAGGTAATTGTCAAGTGACTAGTTTACCACATAACTCGAAGTTTGGATGTATTATAGAAGAAGAATATAGATGATATCAAATTAAAGTTTTGGTATGTTATTATTATTGATTTCACTAAAAGCTATGCAATCCATTTTAACAATTTAAATTAAACACGATCTGTATTAATATTATGAGGTATATATTGGATTATAAAAGTGTAGTTGTGTTTTCTTACAATCTGATCATATTGATTTTCTACTCTTTCAATCTTAATTATTATAAGTCATGTTGTCTGTTCCTATTATATCTTGTTCTTAATCAAGAACGACCAAAATGAGAAGTGACACAATCTTAACGCACATTCATTCTAGCATCTATTTTTAATTGCTTAACAAAGATATCAATAACCTTTTACAACACAAAATTCAAATTTATATATCAATTTCAACTTGTGCCACTTTATAAAATTTACTTCTAAACATTTATGCACAAAACACTTAAAGAACTTCCGCATATTAACCTTCTAACCTTAAATCTAAAAATTAAAACGTCAAATATATCTCCAATTTTTCATATAATAGATCAAGAATACTTGAACATATTCTACAAATTGATCGTATTATATTGTACAAATAGTAAAAGCGAGTTCATGTGCTTCTATGAAATAAAGTAAAGATTGCTAAATTGCAATTTTCCCTTCTATTTCATAACCACTATGAATCCTCTCATAAACCCCCATTAAAATCATTGTACTTGATTAAGTCACCCAAATAAATATTATTCCTTCCTTGAGCACACATACTACTTAACAAAAATCTTCATAAAATTAAGTATTTATATTATATTTTAATCAAATTTTAAGGAAAATAAACATCGACCACATTTACAAGTCAACATCGGCAGTTAACATTACAACAATCACCTTATCGCTAACCTTCTTCACCTCAATTTTCTTCAACTCTCTATGCACAACTATCAAGATCTCATTTCTACACTAACATTTCCAACATTTAGTAATTTATAAACTTATAAGGGTGAAGATCTAACTCAACTTGTGGAGAAACAGGGATTGCCACTTCTACTTTAGTGCGTAGCTAGAGAATTACGAGCTTGTTTGAGGGCGCTTTGACTTTCGGAAAAGACCGTTTAAATGCTCCAGTCGAAGAAGATGTATTATAACATTCTGATTTGTTAAGATAAAATGATTGCTTGAATAAAAAAAATATATATGTGTTTTATGACACTTAATTATCACGTTTAAGAATAATTTTGACATTTCATGTTATTAAATGCAGAACGTCGGGTAAAAATTCATAGCATCTTTGACTCCAAAATTTCCCCAGATTCGGTGTTACAGTGGACGAAATGATGAGAGACAGTGCTCATCCGCTTCCGCCACACTGATACGCCTAAAAAAGGTTCAATTTTTCATATGTTTTAATACATACATTTGGTGATTTTCAATGATATTGCACTTTAAAGGAATATATTTTGCATATTTTTTGTTTCAGGAATAAGAAATTGAGTTTTGAAGAAAAAGAAACAAAAACAGTGCAATTTGGAACAAAAACGAGCAAAAAAGAAAATTCTATCCTGACACATTTCAATGTCTTTCTATGTTTAATCTTTTTTACACTTATCACGCATTTTTTTAATGAAATTACACTCTAAAAAAAGTTTGTCATTATGTTTATTTTGTAGATTTATCTGCTAGGAACATAACGCAACTGAAACGAGGCGAAACAGAGCTAAACGAAGCAAAATGGTGGAGCTGCGCAGGGCGGGCGTCGACGGCGCCATAACTGGCGCCGACATTGCCAGAGTGCAGAAAACGGACCTGACAGCGCCCGAGACGGTATGGACGCAATCCTGAGCGAATTTCTAGAAGATTTAATGTATTTGGACGCTTTTTGGAAGGTTGTTTGAGACATCTCTTGAGAAATTCGTCTCTACACCATAATAGAATTTTTATGTCAGAAAAAATGGTGTATGTATGAAAAAATGTGGAGAATGTTTAGAAATCTTAGAATAGAAATAGAAATGTAGATTTCTACCTTTTTGGAGAGATTGGTGAGGAAATTTTGAGAGAATCTGTAAAGAAATGTTCTAGCATTGCATGAATTAGCGTGAGACTTTGTGGGAGAGAGTCATCTTTCTTTTAAGGGGAAAAAACTAAGTATTGTGTTCTTCATTATCTTATCATTTTGTAAACATTTATCTAGTGGATTTGTTT
>NEWO01000035.1:2719169-2734145 GCA_003013225.1 Phalaenopsis aphrodite | reverse complement strand
GTGTTATTCGTGATTTTTTTCTCGTTCTCTTGTTTTTCCATGTTAAACATTCTTGTTTTGTTTATATCTTTCTAGGTTATTTTTATTGTGATTCTGTTTGAATATTTCGTTCTGATTTACTCGAATCAATGTGATCCTATTTCGCCATGGTTTTGATTTCTAACTGGATCGAAGTCTTAGTAGAAGTTTAGGGAGATCTCCATTCCCAACACATTCACCATTGATTTCCTTTGCCTTCAAGCTTTAAATGTTAATATTGATTACAAGGATGAGTTAAGAGTGTGCATGAAAAGTAAAATGTGGTTCTAGGTGTTGAATATTCCAATAATGTTTTTGTATAATATTATGAAAAATAGTATGCTTCATTGAAAGTTTAAGAAATTAGAAATTATTTACCCCAACTTTATATTTTATTCATTATGAATCAAACATTATTGTGTTTAAAGACTTGGAATAAGAATCTCCATGTACAACAAGTCAAAGATGAGTGGCTCCTTAAATTGAATTAAAGATGTCATTTGAGAGGAGAATAAGTTCAAGTCATGGGTTGATGCAAAACATATAATGACATATTCTAAATTAATTATAATAAAATAACCCAATTCTTTTTAGCTCTCATCGACCTTTCTTAACACAGGTTAATTAATCTAAAACATCTACTCTCCTGACTCGGTGGTCAGGGTCAGGACATGATAAGCGCTTAATGTGACCAAACCATCTAAGACAGCTCTCTCTAATATTGTAAGCTATAAATTTTGCTATTTAAATACTTCATGGCCAAAACGGGGGTATTTTAGCTAACTTTCAGTCATTTTTTTTCTCAAAATAATAATAATAATAATAATATTGGGGCAATTACATATATACCATACAATTCTCATGTATTAACATATATAACACCCAAAGTTTGAATTTACATGCATACCACTCAAATCTTTGACGTTACAATAAAAATACTATCATTTCTACCTTTTTTTTAAAAGCGAGATGCACATCTTCAAACATAAGGTGAAACTATCAAACATTGGGAGTTAGATATGTAAATTTGTATGGTATGCATGTAAATTTCACTTTTTTAAGGCATGGATATTCAAATTTCCCCTTTAATATGCATCTAGCCATTTATAAATATTAAATTAATGATATATTATTTCAATAAATGTCATAATAATATCAATTAATCTATATTATTAAAAAATTAAAATGATGCATAAATATGATATATTTGGGTAATCATAAATATATTATATAGAATAATAGGAATATAAACTACAAAGTTAAGATTTGAAATTCAATACTGTTATTATCAGGAGAAAATATGATGTTCAGACATGCAGACGACTTTGTGGATCGCACTCCACGCCATCATCTGCACGTCCAATTTGCCAGACATAATAATTTTTCTAATATTAGGGGAGGGGAATATCATGTAGGTCCAAAGTTTATTTCTATAAACTTTGTAGCTTTAGACTTTTTTTTTGTCACTATTAAATATTTGTAATTTTTTAACGAGGCTTTTACATTCATAGCACCTAAAATTTTCGTATTTACTGATCTCACACCTAAACTTTCATGACTACCAAAATCATATGAAATTATCACATTTTAGGGTCTGTTTGGGGCAGCTTGTGCATTTCAAGATAAGCAGCTTATCCTGAAATGCGGCCCGCGGGCCAGCCACAAGGCTCGACCCGCGGCCCACGTTTTGTGTAAAAACTCAAACGCAGTTTCGGATAAGCTAACAAAACCCGCGAACGCCACCCGCACTTATAAGCTTCTCCGAACGGACCCTAAAAATTTAGGCGTGAAATAAGTAAATCCATAAAAATTGAGTGCTATTTATGTAATTTTCGCTTTTGCGACGTTGAAGATAACCTTGACGGCTTTTAAATGATGCATCCTTTCTTAAATCAATATAACAGCTCAGGCACAGCTGGTGTTTCGATCACAATGAAGATCCCCACACTAATTCTGGAAGGGGAATTTACATTCATATCATATAATTTTTACATAATTACATATCTGACACCAAAAATTTAATATTTACATACATAACATCATAATATGATAATCAAAGTATTTTTTATGTTATATGAAAGATATAGGTGATATAAATGTAAAAAAACAAAGTTTAGGGGTTAGATATGTAAATACAAAAAAATTGGATGGTATGCATGTAAATGCCCCTCTTTTTTTTAAGGGAATTTGATTGGGACCCCTCATAAATAATTGATAAGATGATAAAAAAATATTCCAACCAATTAATTTTTATTTTTTTGCTCAAATCCAAAATCTTACAACAAAGGATGTTACCATAACCACCAATTAGTAGAACACACAAACACATTGCTTGAAAGCAGACTTAACATTACAAGTCCTAATTCTTTCAGCAGATGATAGATCAAACAGGCAAACTAGAGATTAAAGCACCTCTCTCTTTACAATGACGGTGCTGGAAGAGGATCGAACGCCATAAAACGAGCTGGTTGGTCTGCGTCAGCCAGTCGAGAAAACACATTCGATAAACTCTGATCTGTAAAGACCTCATCAACCAAAATCTGTGATGCTAAGCTAAGAGTTTTTAGCATATTAGTAGCTCCAAGAAGGCTCTATACAACTACCACAGCTGCTGACCCTTGTGGCCAAGAAATCTGACTTCTCGACTCCCAAAATGGTAGGGCAGGGAACTCGGAAAAGTTTTCGATGTCATTCGCCACCTCGGTGTAGTGGAACTCGATCTGGAGGTGACGGTGAAGCGGAGTAGAGGGCGAAATTCCCTTCTTCATATCGGCCTGGAGCTCCCTGATAGGAATTGCAGCCAGGAAGCTCTTGATGTACTCTTTACAGGATTCCTTTCCCTTGCAAACTAGCTGTTCTTTGGCAGCCACAGCCTGCTTGGTGCCTTCTTCTCCAACGGGACCATCCTTGGAAGAGGTTTTATTCCTATGAATTGTTGTGCTACGATCGAACTTCAGTATGTAAGCCCGGTCACAACCCTCGTAAAGTCTCTCACCGAGTGTATCTATGATGTAATAGGCATCTTGCTCGACCTTGAGAACAAAAAAGTGATCATTCCAGCTCACAATATACAGGCAATCTAACTCAGAACGAGCAATCTCCTCCCATATGCTATCGAAAGACATAGCTCCTTGCAAGAAGTCGAAGCCACCAATACCTTCGCATCCTATTGGATGGAAGAATCCAACGTAGGACTTTTTGGGTACAACGGATAGCCGGCGAATCTTTGCCTCGAGAACGGTCTCAAGGTCAAAATGCTTGTCAGGGAACTGGTCAATGTATGCCTGGTTACCACATAGGTTTCTCCACTCCAACGAGCCTTCTCGTATTAAGCCGTCGAACTGAGATTTGAGGAGCATAGTGTCCCGGTTTAATTTGAACCATTCCGCAATGACGGCGACGAGAGCCGTACAAGCACTCTGACCGGCTGCTCGCTCGCTCCTCTGATCGATGGATGCAAAGAATACGTCAACGGAGAGCTTCATGCATCCGTCTCGACTAATAATCTCCTTTGACTCCCAAGTTCCTACAGCAAAATTATCATCACCAAAGTCTGAAACCAATGAATTGTAAGCTGATCCATCACCATCACTCTTGTGACCCTGGTGAAAAAAAGTGAAAATTTTATTCAAATAACCTGAGAAAACATGACTGCCAACAAAGAAAAAACAACAAATATCATAAAAGGGGCCTCAGGAAGAAAGCCCGTACCAGTTGAAAGAGAGATTCATCAGAGGAAGAGAGCTGGCGCCGGTCATAATCGATGTCATCTCCTCCCTCTTCTCCATAATCTTTCTTCAACAAAGGCTCTCCTTTGGCCTTAGGAGATCTAAAATTATATTTCCCTTTTTTCCATGGAAGGATTCTTCTTTTATTATGCAAAATAGATTGTTCATGAACAGATGATATGGCCTCCTCTCCATGGGAACGGACAGCATCAGATCTACGGTGACTATAGTAAACCAAATCTTCATGCTTTCCGATGTCTGAGAAAAATACACCATCGATATATTTTGCATTGGCCAATGAACCATAACTGAAAGACTTCCGAATGGTCACTTCATCTTTTCCATCTTCGAGTTCTACATCAGGACTTTCTTCCAAGGAATCCAAATCCAACGGATACATGTAATCAACTTCTTCGCTTCCAGCCGAGCACCTGCCATCGCTACTTTCATCCTCACGATAAGTCTTTTTGGATTTCCTGGCCGACACATACTCTGTAAGTATCTTTACTTTTCTCAATCCAGCTTTCAGAGCAGAAAGCTCATCTTTCTCTGAAGGAGTAACTCCCGTGGGAGGAGAAGAGGGAAATAGTACCGCTGGCCTCTGCACTGTCTCTGGTAATTCTGGGCGGGATCTCAAGAGCAGTTTGAGTGTCAGCTGGAACACAAAATGGCTTGTTATGACAAATTTATAGGGAAAGATGACACATAAAAATAATTACAAAGAGCAGGGTAACTGGATGTATAAGTAATTACATGCAGCATTCAAAGTCAAAAATAAATAGAATTATTTTATATGACTATTAATCCCAACATACAATGAAGAAGGGACTAAAATCAGAACATCTAAAAATAAGCTTGTAAATTTCTCAATTCTACATTGCATACACACTACTTTTTATATTTATACCACCCAAATCTTTCACATCACATAAAAAATACCACCATTTTTAACTTCTAAAAAGTAAAATACGCATTTTCATGCACATGTAAGGTGGCATATATATAAAAATTGAAGTATAGAAGTTAGATATGTAAGTGCATAGGAATTGAGTAATATGTATGTAAATCATTGTTAAAACTATATTTGGACATGAAAGAGCCAAATCAAACGTACATGAAGCGTCGGTCGGGAGTCAGCATCGAAACTCGTATTCAACAAGGGAACATTAAGCTCAAGTTCTTCTCCAGAGGTAGAAGCGTATTCAGCAATATTCAAAGAAGCTGTTCCAATCATCGATGCCTTGTTCTTTGACACATGTTTTAAACCCTAAACAAGAAAAGGGTAGCCAATCAAGTTTCAATTTTTAGCTTTCAATCGGGAATTAGGAACAGATAGAGAATCAACTGTAAGATAATTGGCAAGTTTCAAGAATTCCAAAGTACCTATCCACATAGAAAATATAAAATCCAAGTCATATGTGTTTGGATTAAATGGATGGGAATGAAATTAAAAAAAAATTAAGCATCCAAATACTTTTCCCTTCCTTTCGCTCCGATTCATAGAATGATTCATAGAATGAATCTAAACACATATGAAAATGCAAGTGCAAACTTTTTAAACAATCACTTAGCTGAGTAAACAAGCATAATGGTAAACTAAATTTATTAATCATTGGGTAGTTGAGGAAAATAAAAAAATGCATACAGTTACAATAAAAAAAAGTTTTTTTGTGATGAAATCATAATCCAGTGCAAATTGATATAAAAGCTGCAAATTGATATAAAAGCTGGTCTTGCTATTTTAAACCCTGTCATGATCTATTGCAAAAACATAAACAAAAGCCAGGTATTCAACCAAATAATAGAAAATCCAGCCAGTAGTTGAACACTTTAGGTATTGTTTGGTTGCAAGATTTAATCAAGATTTAGACAAAATTCATGCTAAATCTTGCCTCCTTTTCTCCTTCCTTCAAATCTAAATCATAATAATATCAACCAAACTATATATTAAGATTTAATAAGATTTAACATCTATCATGCCAATAAACCTTTTTTTTTTTCAAGATCTACAATATTCCACTTAGAATGAATCCTCTATTGAGTCGGAGATGTTTTAGACGCTAAACGCACCAATTCTAAAACATAAAAAAAACAGAACTCCTTCGGAATTACAATCTACTGAAAAACAGACATCTTATGGAGGGTGAACGATAAGAGAAAAAACTCGGGATTCCAGACTACTGAAAAACTATGCGATTCAATATCAAATTCATTATCCCCTTACTGATACCTCAAGCTTAATTGAAAAACGGGCTCCAGGAGAGATTTATCGCCAAAATAAACAGAAAAAAAATTCATCACAAGCAAATAAATCGAACCAGAAAATTCACACAATTAGATGAAATTAAGATGGAAACAAAGCAGGCACCGAGAAACAAACGTGTTAGAGGGCATGGGGATGCAGACTCACATAGAACACGACAATCTCAATCTCCCACGGGTTAAAAGCGTTCTCCTTATGCGCCGTCAGACCAACAACGCTCCCAAACTCCTCGTTCCACTCCACCTCCCCTTGATCCCCCTTCACCGCCTCCACCCTGGTACAGTTTCTCTTTACTGACCTCCTCAGAGACCTCAGAGCGGTCGTCTTCGGTCCCTTCCACCTCACCTCTGCAATCATCATACCTGCACTCTCCGGCGACTCCTCCGCCGTTGCAGCCATTGTCAGACCCTTGATACCCCTCACCATCAACCTCACCTCAAACTTCCTCAGCACAATCGTCGGCCACGGCCAACGAATCATCCCGGTAACCATTTTGCCCTAGATAACTCTGATCCAAAGCTTATAGCCTCAAAACCTAAACATCAAACATTTCAGCAAGGTCTTGACGGAGTTTTCGACAGCGGACCACCGGAGATGGAGGTCGCCGTCGCCGGCAACGGCCGGAAAGATGATGGAGAATAAGCAAGGAAGAGACGGAGGCTTTGGGTCTAACGAGTAATGAGGCCTTCTGAGGCTTGGTTGGGCATTTTATCCTATCAAATGGGCCGGCACGGTGAGATTTGTATAAAGACGATAATGCCCCTGCCTTGGACGCGGAAAGTGGATAATTCTCGATATAAACGCGCTCTAAGTAGATAATGCTTGATATAAACGCGCTTATTTCTTCATATTTATAAACATTCCGCTCAAAATTTTTAGTGTTTCATAATAAAAATATCGTTATTATTTATTTTTTAATAAAATACACATTTTTAAGAATAAAATTGAACATTATAATGTTAGATGTAAATATTAAACTTTTATGTCTAATGTGTGATGGAAAATTTGTGGCAGTAGAGTGACAATCTAATATTTTACGATTACACAATCATCTGATACACATAAATAATAGACATGTAATAAGATGAGACACTAAGATTTTTTATGTATAGCCCAGTCAAAACTTTTCATTATAAGTGTGTAATTACAAGGGTACCCCATTTTCTCATGACTGGGACTGTGAATGTACTATCTTACATCAAGATAACATTTGTAGATGTACATAAAGAAAAATCCAAGTGTTAAAAAAATGTCATATTCTGGCTACGATGGTCGTAAGTAGTGGTTTTCGGTGGTCGGTGACAACAGGTGGTGACAGTCAGTGGTGGTCGACGATGGTTAGCAACAACAGAGGCCAGAAGTTAGCATCAGGTCTTCAATATATATGTTATATGTTATAGACGTATTTGGGATCTGACGTTTGCAAGCAGGGGTCTTCAATAGTCGGAGTGGTGGCGGTAGGTGGTGACGACCAACGATGGTCGACAAGCTGTAGTTGATGACTATGAAGGCTGGAAGTTATCATTGAGCCTCCAGTCCATAACAGGTGTTATAGTTCCTCTTCTTCTACTCATCCTCATAAATGAAGAGGGGGCCTATTTTGATAAGTTGACGAATAACTTCCCCAACAGCCTGATTGGTTGACTCATATTGATCATAAATTTTATTCAACATGTTGGGTGTCTTATTGATCTCATAAGTGAGTGATATTAGGCTTATTAGATTCCTCTTGTCGAGATATGCAATTTGACTATAAAAATGTCAAATTTGAACTTCATTTGCCTATTTAATTGACACTCTAAAGTCTCAAAATGTTCTTCAATGGCTTAATCCAAAATTGATCGGACCCAGGTTGAGCCAACCGTTTAGTTGCAATGATGTAAATTTCACCATCTTCTATGTGTTTAGTTGCAATGCTGGCCTGAATTGGAGGAGTGATTTCAATTATGCTTCTAAAGTCTTCCTCTTGCCGTTTACGTTCTGTTGTTCTTATTCTTTCCCACACTCTTTTGATTTTTTTTCTGCTTTCTTCGCGGCCTTTACATCCTCGTAACCTAAATCACTAATTTAAAATTACTATTTTGACCTAACCCTAAACAATAATATTAGGTTCGTTCGGTGAAGCTCCTTCAAAAGTTACGTTCCTCAACATGACTCCTCTGCTCCTAGGGGTGTAAACGAGCCGAACACGAGCTGAGTCAGCTCGTGTTCGGCTCGTTTGCTTAGTGAGCCGAACATGAGCCGTTCACGAACAGTCGTTTTGACAACCCTAATCAGGTAGCCATAAGATGTTAAGAATTGTGGCAAGATTTAAAAATTATTGTTTATATTAAAACATCGTTTGAATCTAATTTAATAATTTTTATTCCATTTTCTTAATTAATGCTTATAATTGATTATAAATTTTTATAGCCTTGTAGTCAATTAAATTTTTTTAAAATATTACTCATCAAAATATTTATGTATAAGCCGAAAATATATATAATTGATTAGTAGTATTTCGAGCCAAAATGAGCCGAACACGAACGAAAATATCTTTGTTCGTGTTGTTCGTGTTCGGCTCGTTAACTTAGCGAACGAGCCGAACACGAACTGCTCACGAACAATGAACCGTTTTGACAGTCCTATTTGCTCCGTCCTGAAACGGTAATATTTTCACGTTCTTACTCTTTCGCATACTTCTAATAAAGATTCATGTTAATTTTTTAATTAATTTACATCCTTTTGAGAAATTATTTAATTTCGGATAAATGGATTATTTATGAGGGTGCGTATTTTGAATGCGTCTGATTTTGGTAGATTTAACGCATATAATAATACTAAACTCCCATGTCCCAACTCATCTAAATACTTATTAAATTGATTTCTAATTGTTTGTAATTGAAGCAATGCTTCTCAATGACTCGGTTCATTGAATCACCCAAATGAGATTTCAATATTGTATTACTTGAATTATCCTAAATGATTTCAGTATTGTCAACTCGGCTAATCTGTTCGTGCAATTGATTCAACCAGTTTACTCGAGCGATCAGTTTGACAGATGACCGATCAATTCTAACAATTAGATTGGCTAGCCAATGCAGCTAGTCGATTCAACAAACTAGCTTCGTAGATCAATCTTGCTATCGAGCAACACACCCAGTTGCGTGCCAAAAGATTCGCAGTAACAAAGTGATAATTTAACGTCTCAACATTCTATGAAAATCCAATGCACACAAAGATGATTGAAAAGTGGTAGAAGAAGATGTGAGAATATTTTACGTGGAAAAACCTGAAAGAGAAAAAAATATTGGGGCATAGCCCAGACAATGTGTTATACTATAAATGTGTAATTACAAAAATAAACTATTGTCCGACAATAAAAAAATAAAAGATTATAACGCTACACCAAGTATAACCCTTGTTTGTGTACAATATACTTGACAGTTTAAGGGTCTGATGAAAGTTATCATATTCTGAGTACGGTGTTTGAAAGTGTTCGTCATTGGAAGTTATTATCGGATCTTCAATACAACATTATTCGTTGTCTCGTATGCATAATATCTAGTAACATCATGTTTATAATACTTTGTTGCATCATATTCATGGATAAGTCGTTACACAACTGAGTTCGCCGACGACGACGAGTAGGGGCGATTGATGGTGGTGAACGAGTGTCAGCGAGCAGTGGTCGACAGTAGTCTGAGATGGAAACAGTAGTCTGAGACGGAAACAGTAGTCTGAGACGGAAAGTCATTATAGGGTCCAGTAGAGGGAGTAGAGGGACATTTGTTTCACTTGACAATATAACTTGTCCAACCATCTAATCAGACAACCTATATTGACCCTCTTGATCATATAGATTTTTTTTTTAAAATGATTTTTGAGTCTTAATGATCTTATAATTAAGGAAACTTAGGCTTGTTAGATTCCTGTAGACGAGATGTTCGACTTGATTATAAATATGTCATATGTGGTGTTCATTTGCCCATCCAATCAATGATTTGAAACATCTAAATGAGCATCAATGGCTTGATTGGACTTGATCAGACTCAAATTGGACCAATTTTGGTATCATCGGGTCTTGTTTTCTTAAGATGGTTAGTTTAACTATAAACTTGCTGAAATTGGTGCCCTAAATGATCTTGAATTTCACTTACGAATGTTTATTGCTCAATAAATGCATTGGGATTCATGCTAGATGATAAAATTTTATTGATGCGCATAAGTTGTTCCATATTCTTAGGCACTGGTGTTTGTATCGTCCAAATATATAAATCACTGTGAAAGTCTCTGCAATCATTTCAGATGCTTAAAAAATTTGCACCCTGAATTAAAATAAGAAATATATCCATAATACCAAAAAATTATGAAGCAAAAAACTTAATAAAAGATGATGGTGTTGCTTGTAGTGTTAGCGACGAGTCAACATCTTAGGGCTAGGCATTCATACCCAGGCACCCATGCACGAGTGTGTGAGCAAATAAGCAAGATACATGTTAATGATGTAATGGGGTCTACATGCAAACACGAACAAGAACAAGGTCGCAATGACACATGCCTTGTATTTAAAGCCTTTTTATGTGTTGAAGAAAAAATTTGAAGAGTTTTTTCTGCCCATTTGAGCTTAAGATCGTACTAAAATCTCTCAAAGTCGATGCACAGCTTGCATGCATCACCCTCTCATTGTATTTTTTTTCTTTGTAAGTTCTTCAAATTACAATGGTCGTGTGCAGAAGAGTTGGTTCCCACATGGTCGAGAGTAGTTGCACTGGAAGCAGCTGATGGAGCATTAACACGTTCATTTTAAAGTTTGTTGTTGCATGTTGTTCAGGATAACACACCGCTTCATCAGGTGTAGGGGTGTCAAAATTTACCCAAAACTCCAACGCGGCTTGAATTCGACTCAAAAAATCCGGGGTAGGGTTGACCCGAATATTTTTCGAGCTAGGTTCGAGTAAGAGAATTCAACTCGTTTATTATTTGGGTTGGGTTTGGGTTGAACCCAAAAACCCAAACATGACCTGAATAAGCAAGAAACTTTGGGTCGGGTTCAGGTTAATGGATCAAACTTTGGTTCTGGTTTACTCTTTTTGGGTCTGGTCATTTTTCGGGTCGCATTCAAACCTGACCCACTGACTCTAATTGAAATCGGGCGCTTTGATGTTTTGCAACGTGCATCAGTTGTTACTTCGTGCATTGCCTTGTCGCTCCGTAATATAGGTCTTGACTCCGCACGTATCTTCGTTGTATTGAGTGCAAGGTGGTCGATAGCGGTCGATGATGGACTACGAGCGGTGGTTGACGATGATTGATAGGTGACAATTATCAGAGCAGGTAATGTTCATCGGATATACGGTGCATAAAGGACGTTAGACTTCAGCTCATTCTCTAAGCCCTAGTCTTCCTCTGGCTCAAGATCAAAGTCTTCATTTCCTCTCATGCAGGGGATAGGGCTCTATTTATATAGTTTAGGAGTGTCCTCCCACAAATAAGAAATGAATCCAGATTACTCTATCAAACAATCCAACAAGATCCTCTCAATCAGACATCGTTTTATGGATGTTTGAGTGTCTTAACGGTGTAGGAATTGAGTAATATTTTGCCCCTTGGTTTCATCTCGTCGACACTCAATTTAACTATAAGCTTGTCATATGCAGAATCTGTCTGACCTTTCAATTTGATACCAGAAACTTTCAAAAATATTTTAATGACCCAATCTGGGCTTGATCTAACTCATATTTGACCAACTTTAGAGTAATCGTGTTCGTTTCATTGAGCCAGGTAATTTGACTATAAGTTTACTAAAATCAATTATGAACGATTTTTAATCAAAGTTCAAATATTCCTTGCTAAAAAATTACTCGAAACTCATTTTGCAACTCAGAGATCCGTGCTGCATGATGAAAACTTGTTGACCTCATATCAATGATATTGTCTTACATATCTTTATTATTTATTTTTAATTTAATGCACATATTTTCTATATACCTTCTTTTTCCTTCTCTTTTATCATGTTACAAGGTATATAAAATCATTTAACATCAATTGTTTTCCACACAAAAGAAGAAGTCTATGTCATGCTAGCTGGTGAGGATATCTTCAAGAGGGAAAAAAGCTTGTAGGTTGCTTGGGTCAGAATTTCTAAGATTGCATTTGACTTTATAAAGCCTTTGTGCAAATATCAAAATTATATCACTGGTACAAATGTAATTAAATAATCAAGGAAGGTTGATTTTGTCAAGTGTAGCACGAATATACATAATTCGACGTCCGTGTTGCAATTATGAAGAATAAAGTGGGAAGCAACATAAACGGTGCTGATATCATCATGGAAGATTGTGGGAATCACGACAATTGTATTCTATTTGCAAATAGAATATGAAATAGTTTACGTCCTATGTAAAATAAAGCTATATTTATTTAGTATATTTTTATATTTGTATATATTCATATTTTTTTAATAAATTAAATTATTTTTCATAAATGCTTTTTTTTTTATTTCTTTTTGAATGAAGCTATCTCTTTAAATAAGTATCATTCGTGGTTGTTGCAACTACCGTCAGTGAGTAAGTCTATTGTGAGAGTGTTTCGGCTTCGTTAGCCGTGTTTCTTTCTACTTCAGCGGCATTCTCGCTGCTTTGGCTGCTATAAGTCTCACATCTTGGAGCTCCACCTTATAACATATGGTAGAGTTTTCTTTTTTTCTCTTTTTATCTTAGGAGCACCCAGGAATAATTGAGGTTGTTTTATTTAAAATTGATAAATTCATATTTCGTGCAAAATTTTATTTTTTTGGATATAGGGGAAGATGTTGAAATCTGAAGAGAAAATATTAGTTTATGAAAAGGAGAGAATGAAGCACAAAATTAAGAAATGATTTTTAGGGTTTATAATCGAATTCACCCCCTATATATCCTCATGAAGACTGTTTTCAAATTGAGATTATAAATTATAATAAAATTTGAGTGAGGATTTTAAAAAAAGATCATATAATGAGAAGGATTTAAATTTGGGATTACAATTAAATGAATTAAGAAAGTCTAATGGGGATGAAAATATTAGAAGATTGATATAGGATTATTACAAAGGCAATTTGATCCTTGAGAAAAACTCTAAGCATGAGTTTATTGTGCCTTGCTGAAGACATAAAACAAAGCGCTATTTGAGAGATAACACAAATGTTATCATGTAATTTGATTGCATTTTTGCTTTGATTTATGATCTATGATATGTACTTTGACATTCTTTGCAGTGTCAAGGATGCTTACATAATTTTACTGTGGTGCTACTGCTTAACCCTTGTGCTCGGGTGTCAATCCCTTGTCTGCATGATAGTACTCTCATGAGAGTGTCATAGCACCAGTTAAGGTTGTTTTGTAGAACCATGCTCGATAAAACCTTAGTGTTGAAGAGTCAGAGCATTTAAGAGCTAGTTAAAATTATGTGTCACGTTGAAAAATTTTATTATTGCATGTAAAGTTGAGAAACCTATCACGTCGCGATACTGTATCAAGCCTATTGATGTTGAGACATCATTTAGGTGTTGATTAATGGTGTGAATTGGTGGTTGTCATTCATTATCATTGACCAAGTTAAGACCTGTTGTCACAGCCCTAACCCTATTGTTGTAGTGCCATGAAAAATAGAGCCCCAATTCCTATAAGTCCCCCACTTAGTGTCGAGGTGCCAAATCATCTATAAATCGGGGTTGGGTCAAAAATTAAATTTCTCAGCACAATCTTTGAATTTTTAAAATTCTAACAACTAGAAACTTCCTTCCTTCGTTTCCTTTTTCCATACTTTGAAGAGGTTGCTTGTAGCTTACATACGAAGAGGAAGAAGAAGAGTTTTGAATCGTTTGACCCCCATTAATTTGTGAATGTTGAAGCCCATCAAAGGTATGTTGTTCCTTTCTCAACCATAAGTTAATGCCTGAGAGAGGATTTTTAAATCCTACTGGTGTGGTTGAGTCCATTGTAAATAAGGGTTGGTATATTTTGTGACAAAACCCAATCTCGTTTATTTTTCTATAGTTCGTGAGTTCCTAGCCAATGCTAAGAACCACATAGATTATAAAGCCTTTGTAATAGCAAGATGGGTTCCATTTGACGATATATCGATTAATTCTGTATACGTTTTGTCAAACAATCCTATTGATCCATATATTGGATTCCTGGATAACTAGCCTGATTATTATGAACTTTTGTGATATTTAACAAAGTCTAATTCTGATGTCCAACGAATAGTGCCTGAGGAGAAAATAATGAATTTTCTCGTCAATGCACTAACCCTCGAATCTAATGCTAGGCACTCCTTCAATAATAAAGATATTAGAGGACATGAAAGCATGAAAAAAAAAACTTATTAGTCTTATATAATAAATGGAGAGAAGATAGTAGGAAATAGTAGGAAGACTAGTCATCATAAATGTACATTGCTTTTGAAATACTCAATTAAGAGGTGCATACCTAAGCACTTAAAAAAAAAACAAAGGCTAAAGCAACCACTAAATTCCAATATATTTTTTTCCTTTGCTTACTACTCATCATTAGTTATATTCAACCTTGCAAATGGCAAAAATTCTAGTTGCAACTAACCTTAGCACATCTACTTTAAAAAATAATGCCAAAGGATGCCTCTTTATACATCTCCTTTTCATATAATTAAACCAAAAGATAATGTATTGTTAATATCATTTTGTGATATATTATCAAAGTATGCAATACAACCAATAAAAATCATCTAAATTACAAAATCATCCCTTTATCTTTAAGCTATAAAATGGGTTGGGATAAAACTATTCTTCTTTAAAAAATATATATATAATTTTTTTAATTATCCACATATATCTCTTACATATCATGTAATGTTTTAGAAGGTCAATGTGTAAAATAATTAAATTAATTGATGTTATTTAGGATAGATAAAATTTATATTTTAGGTGTTTTTTTTTATCATAATTATTCACAAATTGAATGAAAAATG
>NEWO01000035.1:2624395-2677603 GCA_003013225.1 Phalaenopsis aphrodite | reverse complement strand
TTTTTTCAGCAGAAAACATCCAAACCCTAACTGCTTCAATGTTCAGGTGTATCCCTTCCCCAGACAATTTAGACACCGCTGTATCCTGTGCAGTGAAAAATCTCCATTAAGCTCTCTCAACAATAACAAATAAGAAAAAAAAAAACTATATGAATTTAAGCTGAAAACCCTAAAAGCTGCTGCAACCTGTTCCCATCACATGTTGGGCAAAGGCATGGATTAATGGCGACTGGATCATACAACGGAGACCACTCTATGGTGGAATTCCCTCTGCACAATTTGCAGCTGTAGAAGCCTTTGCCTTTGCAACACGAACATGAAATCGCAAGCTTCTTCTGAATCAAAAATCAATTTTAAATAAGAACAAAATCATATAAATCTAACTCAAAATCTCTTTTTGGAGGAACCGAGGAAAGGGAAAACACCCTCTTTGCTTCGGAAACAGATTGAAGCACCCGAATTGCTACCGAAGAAGCTAATGAGACTGTAAATAGACCGCCGAGGAGAATCGCGGCTGGCGGAGCTATCAGTCGAAGCCAGTTAGGGATTCTGCCGGCCATTCTTTGGAGGAATCAAAAGTTAGAGATGCTTGATAGCAGGATTTGAGCAGGATTTGAGCAGGATTTGAGCTAAATCCTGCCAAACAGGAAAAAATGGTAACTTCGATAAATCCTACGGAATCTCAAATCCCGTTCTTGCTCGATTTTGCCGCAACTTCCGAGTTCACTCTATCCGCGTGTTCGGCGAATTGATGGGATTTAGCGATAGAACAGCGCCAAACAAACGAGCGCTTTTTGGGTCAGGTGATACCCTCACCAAGTAAATTAGAAAATGTTCACCTTCACGTAATTTAAAAAAAAAAAGTGTGTTGAAACTCGACAAGGCCTGATGTACGATCCCGCGCCTCTTTAAGTAGGAACTTCGAGTATCTCGTCTTTTAGAATATCTTTGAAGAAGTTTCGAAAATATTTTCCGATAGGTTTTTTTTTTCACAATTCCCTCGTTCGATAGCTTCGAAGTCGTAAGACAATGGTGTTTGATGATCTGGAGTATGCGCAGGCCGAGGAGAGCCCAAGAACAGTATCAGAAGAGGCTGAGAAGACAGATGTTGAACAGCCAACGAAGTCAAATAAGCAGAGGAAGAAGGAGAAGGCGAAGAGGATGAAGGAGGACATTAAAGGGGGAAAACTTGTCCTGGTAATTGTGATCGTTTTATTCTTAGATTATTTTTTTGGTTATACATAGATTACTTAGAATTTATTTCTGTTTATTTTTAGGTTATTATTAGGTAATATTCATCGTTTTGTTCTTAGGTTATTTTTAGTTTATTTTTCTGTGTTATTCGTAGTTTATTTTTAGGTTATTTTTCTGCACAGGTTATTAGTAGGTTATTCATGAATTATTTTTAAGTTACTTGCAGGTGATTTTTAAGTTATTCGTAAGTTATTCTTGGGTTGTTTTTAGGGTATTGTTTTGTTAATTTTGAAGTAATGCGTAGGTTATTCCTGAGTTATTTGTATGTTATTTTTAAGTTATGTGTGTGTTATTCTTTGGTTATTTTTAAGATATTATTTTATTAATTTTTAAGTTCTGCGTAGGTTATTCGTAGGTTATTCCTGTGTTATTTTTAAGTTATGCGTAGGTTGTTCTTTGATTATCCCTGAGTTATTTTTAAGGTACTGTTTTGTTAATTTTAAAGTTCTGCGTAGATTATTTGTAGGTTATTCCTGACTTATTTTTAGGGTATTTTTTTTGTTAATTTGAAGTGATGTGTAAGTTATTCTTGAGTTATTTGTAGGTTATTTTTAATTTATGCATTGGTTATTCTTTGGTTATTTTTAAGGTATTGTTTTGTTAATTTTTAAGTTCTGCGTAAGTTATTCGTAGGTTATTCTTGGGTTATTTTAAAGTTATGCGTAGGTTATTCTTTGGTTATTTTTAAGGTATTGTTTTAGTAATTTTAAAGTTCTGTGTAGGTTATTCGTAGGTTATTCCTGCGTTATTTTTAGGTTATTCCTGTGTTATTTATAGGTTATTTTTAAGGTATTGTTTTGTTAATTTGTAAGTTCTGCATAGGTTATTCGTGTGTTTTGTTAATTTTGAAGTAATACGTAGGTTATTAATGGGTTATTTGTAGGTTATTTTTAAGTTATGCGTATGTTTTTCTTTGATTATTTCTGGGTTATCTTTAAGGTATTGTTTTGTTAATTTTTAAGTTCTGGTTCAGTTATTCGTATGTTCTTCCTGTATTATTTTTAGGTTATTTGTATGTTATTTTTAGGATATTCATGGGTTGTTTGTAGATTATTCCTAGGTTATTCCTGTGTTATTGTCAGCATTAATAACATGCATCTTATTCATGTAGGATGATGAATAAACAATCAATGAATTTTAGATGTCGACCATCAACAGTTAGAGAGGTTTTGGATAAGGTTTGGTCAATCGTCTCTCGGGAGATATTGTCAAATCTGGAAAGAATGAAGCTTAATCAGTTTTTTGATCTTCCCCCCTTTCCTTAAGATCACATCCTAACTATGCACTTATTGAATTGTTGAGATATGAATAGATTGGCTTTCAGATTAGGGGGTAAGGAGTTAAGTTTTGATGCAAACCAAGTTGTTTTGTTGATTAGCATGCTCAATAGAGGTCTTACAGCAACTTGGCCTAAAAAACTTTTTTAATGATGTAGATGCAAGGCGTGCAAACATTGAACTATTGGAGAGTTCATTCACTAATTTTGATGAACTTATTATTAAATTTTTGTTGTCTAACTTATTATTTCCTTCCAGCAATTTTAGTGTACCCACAGGGTTTTCATTTGTTGAGAATGTAGATAGTTTTTCTTCATTTAATTGGGCCGCAACAGAATGTAGATAGTTTTTCTTCATTTAATTGTTAGGTTATTGTTGGAGTGTTGTTAGGTTATTGTTGGAGTGTTGTTAAGTTATTTTTGGAGTATTGTTAAGTTATTGTTGGAGTATTTTTAGGTTATTGACGTAGTATTGTTAAGTTATTCTTAGGTCATTCTTAGGTTATTGTTACGTTATTGTTGGGTTATTCTTAGGTTATTATTAGGTTATTGTTGGAGTATTGTTAGGTCATTGTTGGAGTATTCTTAGTTTATTGTTACGTTACCCTTGGGTTATTCTTATGTATTGTTAGGTTATTCTCGAAGAATTGTTAGGTTATTGACGGAGTATTGTTAGGTTATTCTTAGATTATACTTAAGTTATTGTTACGTTATTGTTGGGTTATTCTTAGGTTATTATTAGGTTATTCTTCGAGTATTGTGAGGTTATTCCTAGAGTATTGTTAGACTATTGTTGGAGTATTGTTAGGTTTAGAATAATGTTATATGAACTAATATAGATGAATTACAAAACACACATCTACAACTTTCATTTGGAATAATGTTATATGAAGTAGTACATTAGTATAGATGGGGTAAAGTGGGCACAACACATCAAAACAGGTGAATTATATTGGGCACATAGCATGTGGGATCCGGTGTGGCAATTTCCTGACTCAACGAGTGTGACACTGCAATCACATTTTCGTCTTAATGGATGTGCAGTTTTTGGCTCGTATGCGTTTCTTGATTTTTTTCCTGCATATAGTGGTAAAAATATAAGACAATTAATTTTGTATATAATCGTAAATATATAGAATGTAGAATGGTAAATATACGTAGTGTAGAAATATATATCTTTGGCTCTCTTGTTTTTTTCATAGTATCCTTTCAACCTCGCATTATAAATACCTTTCGGTCTCATTTTTGCGGGATCATTTACATTGCAGTCACTGTTATGGGATTTCCTATTTTTGTTTGGTCTATTTGGTTTAGGATCCTTCCCATGTAATATATTCTCAACACCTTCATACTTTGTTTTCAATAATTCAATTATATATGTCTCGGCACATTCATTTCCTTGAGCTTTATTAATTAATTGGTAGGCAAACTTTTGAGCATGTGATTGAAATAGGATTCCTCTGGAAGTTGTGCAAGACACTTGAGTCTGAGAGTCTTTCATATGTTTGTATCCAAAACTATTATAAATATATTTCTTTGCCTTAGCAGACCATCTGGATAACAAATATATCTCTGGAATCTTTGTTATATTGTTAGCGTTAAGGACGCGTAGAGAGTGAGAGCAAAGCAGACCCATCATTTTGAATTTCTTGCAACTGCAGGTGATGTCATAATTAAGTCTATCAAATGTAACAAGTCAAGTTTTACTCGTGTCCTGATTATCCAATCCCCTAACATAGAATTCAGATTGATTCTCAACTAAGAAATCGACGGTCAATCCACATAGCCCATGAAATAACTCTTCCTCAAACATAGAGTAGAGCTTCCGGGTATAATACGTTGCAGCTTGCCTGAACACTGGACTTGTTTTTACTGTCGGTGTAATAACATTCTGAAAGCTTTTGAAGTTTTCATCCTTTTTGTTCATTCTGCATGACTTCATAATATTTTCTAGACCCAGAAAGCAATCTGTGAGGGAATCAATGGGCTTAGATGCACCATGACATACATTGTTTGTGGACTCACTTTTTTGCGTAGATAAGATTCTCATTCCAAAGATTTATTTATTGAATGCAGTTGACCAGTTATGTCTTATACGATACAATGCATCTAGTCACATGTTGTTGTGCAGGTTTCCTTGCTCGATCATTAGAGCCAAAGTAACTTCGAACTCCTCTTCTGAATCACACTTGCTCGTGCATTTATAAAATAAATTGTTAACTCTCTTGTACGTCACACCGCAATGAACTTTCGACGATAATTTCTTATAGATATGTCATTGGCATAATATATGTCTTGTGAATGGAAAACAATATGCAATTGCTTTTGCAATCACTTGATTCTGATCTATAAACATTGTAATTAGATGCTTATCATCCATTATATGAATGAAGGTTTTGAATAACCACTTGAAAGATTCTATCGTCTCGTCAGATAAAAAACCAACTCCGAATAGAACGTTTTGCCGATGGTGGTTAATCCCTACTAAAGGAGCACAATATAAATTATACTTATTCAAATGGTAGCTAGTATAAAAATGATGACATCTTCAAAACAATCATAATCTAGTATGTAAGACTTATCACTCCAGAAAAAAGCTTGTAAGTCTGCCCTCCTCATCACTTTGGAAATCCCATGCAAACATGTTATCTTCATTTTGGCGCTCCATGAATAATTGTAAGAGAGAGTTGGCATCACTATGTTCAATTCTACTTATGTTATCCCTTTGAATGAAGTTGTATGCATTTTGCCTCGTACACTCCAAGTTTTCAACTCCGCCAACTTCTGTAGCAAGGAAATTAAATGCATCTGTTGCTCTAATCCCATAACCTGTCATTGATCTCAGCAAATCTGCATTTAACTCGCTAATCCTCTGACTGGAACATAGGAGGTGCTTGTCACCGGATTCCGCCAAGGTGTGGTTATGACTTTCAACAAATTTCTTTATGGTCCAGTTGTCATCAAGATCAATAGCATAACCAACCATTGTTTGACAGTCAGTCCTTGTATCAGCTTTTTTGTACTTCACAGCAGTGGGTAGCTGTGATTTTCTTTTATGACCTGATTTTCCCCAAATATAATCCTTCGACTTAATTTTCTTGGATTTAGCCCAGTAAGTTGTGTGGTCCTTGCGTACAGTGAAACCAACATAATGTGCATAAGCACAATAATGTTTGTAAGTCTCTTCCTCATTACAAACAATAATATTAAGAAAACTACAAGCAATTGAATCATTGCAATCTGTTTCTTGCCCAGATAACTATAAATTTGAATTATACCATATAGCTAGTCAGATATTCAGAAAATAACACACCCTATAGCTATTACATAGTTTTTTGAAATAGCTGGTAGGTTGCCTTTTCTCGGGTTATTCTTAGGTTATTGTTGGGTTATTCTCGGGTTATTCAGTATTTCTTCATTGTACCCGAAGATAAATAAACCCTAACTACATAATAATGAAAAAATAACCTCACGATAATCGAAGATTCACACAATGCTTCACTTTTTTTTGACAGAGCTGGTAGGTTACTTTCTCGGGTTATTCTTAGGTTATTGTTAGTTTATTATCGGGTTATTGAGTATTTTCTCAATGTAACTGAAGATAAATAAACTCTAATCACAGAATTATGAAAAAATAACATCGCGACAATCAAAGATTCACATAATATTTCACTTTTTTTAAAGAGCTGGTAGGTTACTTTCTCGGGTTATTTTTAGGTTATTGTTGCGTTATTCTTGGATTATTGAGTATTTCTTCAATGTACTTGACCAAAGAAAATTATGTTGAGATTTTCATACATATTTTATACTAATATTGATGATATTGCACTTTAAAGAAGTGTATTTTTGATGTTTTGTTACATGTATGTTGAATTCCGGTTATTGAAGCAAAAAGATGCAAAAAAGAGCGAATTTGGAGCAAAAAGAACCAAAATATGAAGATTTGAACTAGGACGCCGACGACGCCGACGACGGGTTTTTCCCGAGAGTCTAGAATCAAATATTCTAGAAGGCCGCCGACGGTGCTATTGAGGCCGCTGGCGGCGAGAACGACGGTTCTTCTAACAGGTATATTAAATGTGGATGATTTTTTAAGGGATGCTTAGACAACTCTTGAAAAACTCTTCTACAACTTTAAGAGAAACATTTGAGCCAAAAAAAAGGAGCCCCGTGGTGGTGTCCGCTGAGTTTTTGTTGTTTGTAGAGTGTAGAGAGTTTAATTTAGGGTTAGTATTGTGAGAAATTCTTTGAGAGATTGTAAGAGCGGAGGGAAAGTGAGAGATTCTTTCCTCCTTGCCGCTTCGAAGAATAATTCTGTGCTGTAAAGAAATGAAGAGATTCAGAGGAACTTCGAGGAGTTTGCTTGTGGATGAATTAGAGATAAGTGGTATTTATTTATTGAAATTTGTATGACTTTACTTTTATAAATAAGTTCTAAGTTTTGTCGTATTTTCTCCATGAGTTCTCAGTAGTTTTCTCTGTCTTTCTCCTTGTCTTGAGATTTTGTGAAATGATGATTTGAACTGGTTGAGCCATGAGAATGTTAAAGAAGTTGTGATGATCTTTTCACTTCGATCTTAATTTACTTTCAATATGACCAATTGATTTGTTAAAATATATTGAGTTTTACAACTAAAGTGAAGATTACATCCAATATTCAGGGAGGTAGAAGTCCTTGAAAGTTGGGTGCAAATAAATAGAAAAATAAAATTATCGGGCGTAGAATTGGAAATTTTAGAGTGACAGACTAAAATCTTTAATTCGATCATATCGTTTGGGTGTTGAAGTGTAGATGTTAGCCCTTAGGCAAGGGGAGCATGGGAGCTCCGAAGTGAGAGTCAGTATCCTCCTAGCATAGCCGAAGATTCAGTAACCAAGCATAGGATTAGTCAATGTTCTTTATGCATGGACCAAAGGGTAAAAAATATGTATGCTTTTATTTGACACAATATAATTTGAACTAATTCACTTTATCCATTCACTTTAATTTATTGACAAGGAGAAGAATGCTTTCTTATATATTGAACTTCACATTAGAAACTTTATTAGTATAATTAGTTAATTAAGGGTTTGTTAAAATTACATATTCATTTCAATTATCTGTTAATGACAAATAAACAATTTGAATTGTATTGTTGTGATTAAGTATTGATTTTCTAAATCCTAGTTCGTAGCCTCTAGTATTACTCTCTGTGAGATCGATATCCAGGACTCCATTAGAGTCCTGTATTACTTGAGCGATATGTATACTTGCGTTGATAAGTGTGACTTTACAATTATTGAATATTTTATACATATGTTTTATCAAATTTATAACCGCTGTCAAGTTTTTGGCGCCGTTGTCGGGGACTTAATTCTTCTAGCAACAATATCAACAGGCCTTCAACAGCTCAATTATTGATTCCATGTTTTTATTCATTGCGGTGTACATTGTCTCCGGGGCAATGTCGCTAGAAACAACCAACCCCATATCAAATGATACAATTGCCTCTGGTTTGCCTTGGAATTCCGGTGCTGCAACTGGACCGAGTAATCCTTCATTTGGATTTAAGAGCAGATTGAGCTCATCCTCTTTCAAATCCAAAAAATGATCATGAACCAGCAATTTATTTATAAAAAAAACACTTTAATCATTAAAACTCTTAAATAAACATAAGATTTTATTTTTTAATAACAACTAAATGTAACTTGCTTATTCGATATTCAACCTCTTAAAGAATATATCAATATGTGATGAGTTCCAGCTTATAGTTGTTGCTCACCTCAATATTCGAGGTCTGGCCTTAGGAGTGCAGGTGTAACCAAAGAAGTGTGCTCATAAAATCAGAGCTGTGTAAAAGAAAAGTCATATTCAGCTTTGCACAAATAAAATAAATATTTTTTACGTTTATACGAGATACTAACTGTTAGCAAAAAATAAAACCATTTATATATCTCAAAGGCCGATTCTGCCTTATTTTAATGGCTATTGCATTAATTTGCTCAATAAGGAATTCACAGAACGCTGCAGACCAATTAAATGAAGAAAATGTATGTACATTCTCGTCAAAGGTGTAAAGTCCCTTGGATATACTGAAAATGCTGAAAGGAAAGAATAAATTTGATAACAAATAATTTATATACAATAGATTAAAAGGGGTAGAAGACTCCCCATTTCCAAAGTTCAAAATATCATTCCTCATTTGGCGGACATCCACACCACAAGATAAAACTTTCTTCCACTTTGGCACTTCTCCTTTATTTAGCATGCCGATCAAAAGGACAACTTCATCAGGATTTATTCTCAGATCTTTCTCACCCATTCTGAATAACATTCTTTCATGTTGCCAACATTGCAATATTTGCAGTGTCGGGACATTGTCATGGGGATAAGGTGGAAGAGCAAAAAACTGATCAACATTCATCATTTTCAGCTCATTCATAATGTCTTCAGATATATTAAACCTGACTTTATCGAGCACATCTCTCACAACGAACGACCGACATCTGCAGCTCATGGATCTTGGGTTCACAAACCTAAATAAAACAAAATAATGCAAAATAATATTAGTTATATTCAGGTAGAATAAATGAAATTATTATAATATTATTTAGATATTATTCTGTACTATTTTGGTTATATAAATGATTTTCAGGATTTATTCAATCTTCTTCAGGTATTACTTGGGTAATATTTTAGTAATATTTATGTAGTGTTAAGTAGTGTTAGTTTGATATTATTCAGGTAATATTCATGTGATATTCAGGTAATATTTCAGTAGTGTTAGTTTGATATTATTATTAAAATTCAGGTTTTATTCCAATGTTATTCAATTATTATTATGGTAATATTGAGTGAACTTGTGATTTGTTACTTAAAACAACAAGTATACGCTAAAACACTGTTCAAATATTACTCAAATGCTACTAAAATACTACTCAAATATTATCCGAAAACAATATCTGAACTAAATACCCGAGTGATTGTTACTGAAATACTACTAAAAATTACTCCAATACTATATGGATGAATTTCTACACTCTGTTAACATTTTTGTCAATGAAAGTTGAACCAGCAAACCTAGATGAACCCTCTTGAATTTTCTTCTTCTTACGCCATTTCGCTTCGTTTTTCTAGCGTTTATCAGCCTCCATTGTCGATTCCTATTCATTCTCCATTATCAACGGCTCTTCGGTCTCCATTCTCTCAAGGCTCTTTTCGGTTTCCATCTGCATGGTTTCATATTTCATCTTGGTAAAGAACAATCGCGATTTTACTTAGGCCGACGGACATAAAAAACCCTTGGCTTTTCTGAATCCAGAACCCTAAATAATTGTCAAATGAATGAAGGTGCTCTGCAGGCTCGGGCGACGTTTAGCTTTCCGTTGATTTGACATTTTAGTGAGCCGCGTGAATTAATTTTTAGGTGTTTTGGGCCGGGATCAGGTCAGGCCACACTGCAGTAAATCAGAAATTTTATTTTTTAAATTATGGGGACGCATCTCGACCAGTTTCATTTTCATTGGACACTCAAACTTGCATGCGTGTCCGCATAGAAATCCGACTTCTAATCGTCTCCCTTCGTTCTCAATCCAAAGCTCTCCGGTAACGCAATCGCATCGAAGACGAGAAATACCGAGGTGATTCCTTTCTCAAACTGTAGTCATCTTCGATCTCTCTTTACTTCTCGCCATTCTCGTTTCTGTTTACTCGGTTAAAATGCTTTAAGTTCGGCTAGGGTTTCACTCTCACGCGTGCCTTGCTTCAGTTGGGATAGCCGAGAGTATTGTGAGAACTCTTGTTTTCTCTGATTGATTCTCTTGGAAACGAACGATCATGGCCATGCCTTTAGGCGTTTTGGCTTTGCGTGTGCATGTATGCCAAGGTATTTTGTTTGCGGGGTGTTCGGAGATCATAGTTTGGAAGCCAATAAAACCTCTTTTCAAAGGCTACTTTTTTGTTCAAATTGAAGACCATATTATTCATCTTCGTTTTGGATTTCATTACATTGGAAATCAAGAATTTCTTTGGTCCGTTTAAGCTGCATTTTCAATTATTTTAGATATACATCGTGCAGGATGATTTATTGGGAAATTGGTATACATAGCACACAATTCTTATGTATTTACATATCTCACACCTAATCTTTCTATTTATATAATAGCAATTTGGTGCTTTAAATCTATGTGTGAAGATGTGCACTTCACTTTTAAGAAATGATAATTGTGCTAGTTTTGATGTGATATAAAATATTTGAGTGCTATGTGTGTAGATGCCAAATTTTAGGTGTGAAATATGTAAATGCATAAGAATTGTGTGCTATGTATGTAAATGCATCATTTTACGATATTGAATTTGATATATCTAATATTGATTCTTATCCTTATATTTACCATGCAATGCGTGCGAGCTCTACACGAAACGACTTATCTGCATATTGGTTGTGGTAATACATGTTTATTTTTTATCATTGGCTAGTCTGAATGATCTCTAAGGTCGAAACATATCAAAATTGCAGTTTTCAATTTTCAAAGTGCCATGATCTAGTTTATTGATGTAAAAATTGGTTTTTTTTGTTATTTATTTTTTATTTTTTGCTTATGTGGATTTAGGTTAGTAGAGTGTTCACATATTGGTAGTTGTAAAATGAGAAGGCCAGGGCATTACGGGGATGCTGGCGTGAATCCTATGATGGCTGCACAGATGCAACATATGTCAGCTCAGAGAATGCAGTATAACTCGGGTGTGGGAAATTTTGCGGGACATGCAGGTGAAGAACATCAATATATGTCTTCAAAAGCTGAGAGGCAGTGGCAATGGGAAGCGGATGGTTCTAAAGGAGCGAAGTCCATGTCGCCTGATATGTACAAGGCAGGTACGTTCAAAGTTTTATGGGTAAAATCTACAACATCTTTGCATTATTGACAGTCATTTCAATGTTGATTAACGAGAATGCCATATCTCAAATTTATTATTTTGTTCTCACTTTTGTGTTTTTGAGTTGGGATATTATTTAGGGAAATTTACATACATAACATTCAATTCCTATGTATTTACATATCTAATTCTTAAACTTCAAATTTTACACACATGCTACCTTTAAAAGTTGTATTTCAGTTTTTAAAAGTTGGTTGTATTTTTTATGCCATATGAAAGATTTGTGTGGTATAGATGTAAAACCGTAATGTTTAGGTGTTGGATATGTAAATACATAAGAATTAAGCGCTATATATGTAAATATTCCTGCTATTTAATTTCTCATATGTTATAGGTTGAAGTTAGCTCTACTAATTCTAGTTTGTTATGTTATTCAAACCTTAAAGTTCATTTTCATTAGCAATGCAATTTGCATGTTTTGATTCTTAATTTGTTTCTAGTTTATTTCTAGTGTAAAAATATGTCTATGGCGCTGGCTTTTATATGAATATGTGTCTTCTAGTTTTTGAATATTCTGTCAGGTATGAGCCATTATTTCATGGTTTTAATCAGACTTATTAAATTTCAATCAACATGTATATTATATAAAATCATTGCTATAATGTGAAGTGCTCGCTATTGCACATTTCTGTCTTTCTTACTTGTGCCTTGCTGTCTTTTTTTTTTTTTGCAATAATAACTTTTTTTTTATTTTGTTGGGTCCTTAAAGCATTTTAATAAATTGGATTTATGAAGGTTTGATATTTTTAGGAATTCAAAAGGATTGAATTGAACTATATTCCTGACGAATGTTGAGAAGTTTTTTATTTTAGTTAGGATTGATTACTGAAATAAAATTTAATTTTTCATTGTGTATGTTATTGTTGGATGCGAGTTCTTTGAGTGCTTTACATGTGTAGTTCCTCTCTTTCAAGTAATTTCTATTCTTGTTGATGCCTTTTAACATGGTTTGTTAATGGTTTTGCATGTTTATTGGGACTCTATCATGTAAGATAAATGTTGGATTTGTAAACCTGATTCTTGTTGAATTTTTTTTTCATCACTTTTTTTCTTGTTGAATTTCAGATTTATGTGATTATTAAGTTATTTTTGCTACCTTACATCAAAAGTGACAATTTTTTTTAGTAAAATTATGAATTATGATCTTTTTTTTCCCTCATCTTCTATATTATCCTTGGTTTCATTAGAAACCTTCTATCACAATAATATTGGCGCTCATGGTTGCGTCTTCATATTGACTAAGAGGGCATGATACAAAGGTCAATAAAATGTAATAAAAGACAACAAAAATAAAAATGAGAAAATCATGATTAGGCACGCACACAACACAACTATATGAAGATTTAAATTAAGTTCATACATTCACTGAGAGGTATGATTTTGAGAATGTTCCCGTCGTATTGATGATTTGGAATACTTATGTAAGTGTTACCATCCATCTAGTTTTGTAAGACTTTATTTTACTAAGTTTAAATTATTAAGTTGTGCTCAATAATTTTGACAAGATATTTGTTTTGCTTAAAAATTAGTTAAACCCATGCAGGGTGGTGGAGAGCATCAACTTGTAGAGAAACATCTTTCATTTGTTTAGTTTAGAAATCAACTTAATGAATAATTTAAGCAATTTAAACAAATTTTGTATGATATATGAATACTGTGATAAGTTTATGAGTCTAATAGCAAAACATCATTCATCTCAATACTATTTTTTTTATATATAATTTTTGTTTCTTTACGTTTCTGAGGCTATAAATTGAAAATGGATTGAGCAAAAATGCACCAAAATTTAAATTCCACTATTGAGCAAAAATGCACCAAAATGGGCAACGTTTTGATTTACTCGCACTACTACTTGAAAGAATTTTATGCAAAAATAAACCAAGCGATCAGTAAAATAAATCTCATTAAAGTCCCTGCAGAAAAATATTTACTGTTCCTCTCAAACGTGCCAGCCATGCACTAACACAAAATCATGCATGATCAAACTCGAACATATCCTATTGAGAAAATGTTTGTTCTCGAATATTCTTTCACAGATGAATGTGATAAATATTTAGAATTTTATTTGGATTCTTTTAATGGCGTGGAGCTTAATTTTAAAAATTCATTGGCACATCTTTAATTTGCATCTAAATATGATTTTAAGCATGTATTTGAGTTTGATTTGAGTTAGTATGCAATTTTACAAAATTCAGATTGATAATTGTGCTAGAATTTATCCATGAAGTCGAGAAATCGAAGTTGAAGCTGAGATCGATTACAAGGCTAATCATCCCATAGAAAAAGAACTTTAATATAGTTGAAACTAAGCTTGTAGAAGACATTGACTCTATTATTGAATATGAAGTTGAGCAAGTTGCCCTGTTGTAGCTGGAGAGTTCTTTGTTTTATTTTTTAATGTATAAGTAAATATATTATGCCTATTGAATGTGATAAATCTGGACGACCAATTTAACTGTTGATGTAAGTTTTAACAAAGTTATTATCATAATCAAATTAAAATTCATTTTGTTTTTCGATATTGGTTTCTTCACTTAGAAATTCCTAAAGAGAGATATAGGGAGAATATAAAATCACATCATTGTTTTATTGATTTTTTTTTTTTATATCAAAAGCCAGAAATGAAACTTAAATTTCAAACATGGGAGCATGGAAGTGTGTAAATCATCTCCATTAATATTTGGGGGTAATTACGTTCGTACCACATAATTCTTATATATTTATGTATTAAACACCTAAAATTTCATATTTACGTATATACCACATAAATCTTTGACATTGCATAAAAATACCACTATTATTAACTTTTTGAAACTAAAATACAAATTTTCTTGCGTAGGTTTTGACATCAAAGTGTTATAAATGCAAATATCAAACCTTAATTCTTAGATATGTAAATGCAAAAAAAAAAAAAAAAGTGTTGTATGTATGTAAAGTTCCCTAATATTCAAGTCAAATGGCGTAGCTTTATTTAACATGTTTATTCGTTCATTTGGGCATTTTATAGTTGCGTGGCTTGCATGTTTTCAATTTTTTTATCTTGTTGTACAAAGATATGATATAAATTATTTTTAGTAATCATTTGAACACATATTGCCATTGCACTACTTTTATTAACTGTTCATATTGAAAAATGTTGGAGAAAATCATATTATCTTAGTTCTCATTAATCAAATTCCTTATATAAGATAATTACAACTTACCAAAGATAAACTGACTCAAGAAGAAAAGAACTATGAAAACAAAAAATGAATAATGCTAAAATAGGAAACACAAAATTTCACACTCCCCCTCAAGTTAGGTCATAAATGTTGTAAAGGCACGGCTTGTCATTAAAATCAGTGAAGCCTCTTAGAGGTAGAGATTTAGTGAAAACATCAGCGGTTTGAAGATAACTCAGAATCTAGATTATGTGAATAATGCATCGATTGACCTTTTTAGGGATAAAATTTCTATCAATCTCAATGTGTTTGATTCTATCATGATGCACATGATTCTTTGCAATACTAATGACGACTTAGCTATCACATAACATTTTTATGTGATTGGCTGTGGAGTATATCAACTCACTTAGTAATCTAGTGGCGTTTGATCCACATTCTTTCACAAATTCTAAAGCAAGTGCTCAATACTCAAACTCTACACTACTTCTAGAAACCACTGTTTGTTTTTTGCTTCTTACTTCTTGCTCCTTTAGGTGACTATATTTTCCCAGACATAGGAACAATACCCAGAAGTGGATTTTCTATCGGTGAGTTCTCATGCCCAATTAGCATCAATGTAAACCTCAGCCTCTCTTTTGTCTGATTTGTTAAACATTCTCAATATTATGTAAATCATCTCAAATTGTTCTTCATTCGAATTTCGTATGATGACTTATAATGTCGACCAAGTAAGCCATATCAGGTCTAGCGTGCGACAGGTCAATAAGCTTACCCACTAATATCTGGTTTCTATTTTTTCTCACAAATATCTTTTCTTCTCCTGGATGTAGCTTTTTGTTGAAGTTCATAGGACTCTCAACTGGTTTTTAATCCCAACATTTATGTTTTTTTTAGTATGTTTAGAATGTACTTTTTTTCGGGATATCACAATACCCATCTTGGAATTGACCACTTCTATGCCCATAAAGTATCTAATCGCTCCTAGATTCGTAATTTGAAATTCAGTGGTATGATCCTGCTTGATCTTCCCAACTCTTTTTCATCATTGGTTAGGATTATATTATCTACGTAAACAATGAGTACAACTTTCTTACCTTCCTTTGTATAGTTTATGAATATTATATGCTCTGCTTGACATTAGATTTATCTATTAGATCTTATAATCTTGGAAAACTTGTCAAATCAAGTCTTTGAAAATTATTTGAAGCCATAAAATGACTTTCTTAGTTTACAAAACAAATGTTAATTT
Source organism: Phalaenopsis aphrodite (assembly GCA_003013225.1). Taxonomy (NCBI): domain Eukaryota; kingdom Viridiplantae; phylum Streptophyta; class Magnoliopsida; order Asparagales; family Orchidaceae; genus Phalaenopsis; species Phalaenopsis aphrodite. Next base: position 2,661,743 of record NEWO01000035.1, on the reverse strand, counting down.
GAGTAATTTTTTAATCATAGTGGGATTTTCATGTACACTTCTTTCTCATGATCTCCATTCAAAAATGCATTCTTGATATTGAGTTGATGCAATTTTTATTTTTTGTTCATTGCAAAGGAAAGAACTTTTACTATATTTAACTTGGCCACTGGAACAAATGCCCTTGATAATATATTCCATAAGACTAAGCAAAACTCTTGGCCACCAAACTAGTTTTGAACCTTTCAATGCTCCTAGCTGCTTTGTAATTGACATTGAAGGCTCATTTACACCCAACATGACTTTTATCTAGAGGAAGCTTTGTAAATATCTATTTGCCATTTAAATCAAGTACTTGGGTTACTTCTTCAACTTTCATTTCATTCTGGAGTTGGAAGTGATTCATGAATAAACTTGAGTATTTGCACGCCATCAAGATTATATACAAAAGGTTTATATGTTTATGATAACTTTTCATATGCAACATAATTTTGCATAGGATAATTTGTGCAACTTTTCCTATCTTCTCCACTGGATATCACTTCTCTCTGAACTTCAAAGATGTGTGAAGTTAGTTTGGTTGTGAACATTATTGTGGTTGCATATTATTTTTATCCAACTTGATGAATATCTTTTTTCTAGTATACACACAAAGTTCCTTGTTAATCTCATATTGGAAGTTCTCGATTGGTGGAACTTGGTAAACAAGATGGTTATAAGGAAGGAGAATAGACTATAATTACTCTAGATCAATGTGAGTATTCAATGTAGTATCCCAAGTTTGATATTCACCTAGACTCTCCCCATGAATATCAAATTTGGCGTGGTAGAGTTGGTTTTCAAAGAAGGTAACATCCATGTGGTTATAATTTTTTTTGTTATAGGAGAATAACACTTGTACCCATTTTTGTTAGAAGCATACCCAAGAAAGATACATTTAATGTATTTTGATCAAAAGTTGTGCGATTCTGTGGTGAATTGGATAAAAGAAAGAATTATTTTTAGAGGAAGATTGGATAAGAAAACTTTGACATGAGATTTTTTTTTCATCACAATATCGAGAGGGGCTTTAAATTAAAGGACCATGCTTTCCATTCTATTAATAAGGTTGGTGGCTGTGAGCACGATATCTCCTCAAAAAACTTTTGGGACATTGTGAAAAAACATTATAGACCTATATACCTCAAGGAGGTGTCTATTCTTCTTCTCAACTATTCCATTTTGCTGGGAAGTTTCAACAAAGGAAATCACATGGATAATTTTGCTCTTTGCAAGGTAGGTTTTGATGATAAAATTGGAGTATTTGTTTGCATTATTGGTTTTATGGATTTGAATTTAGTGGAAATCATATTACGAAAGGCTGAAAGATGTGTAGTTTCAAATTTTTCTTTAATAAAAAATATACAATTCGTCTTAGTGTGGTCATCTATAAAATAGATAAACCATTTAGCTCCATTGATGGTTTTCAATTTTGATGGTTCCCAAGTGTCACGGTGGATGATTGCGAAAACATGTGAAGGTTTGTGCTAGGACATGATAGACATGGTGAGTATGTTTAGCCAATTGGTATGATTCACATTGATAAAATTTTGATTTTTTATTAATAAAGAGATAAGGGTATATTTTTGCAACGTAATTAAAATTAGGATGGCTTGGAGAACGATGTCATAAAAGAAATTGACTTTCAACAGAATCAGGCATAACAAACTCAGGAATATGACAAGAGAACGAGGAAGAAGACACTTATATGTTAAGAAAATTACTTTCTTAAGCAAGTGTAAAATTTTGATGCAATTCAACTGTGTGGATCACTTTCTCCGAATCCACCACCTTAAAATTCACAAGTGTTATAATAGAATTTAATAACACAGTTCAAGTTTTGAGTAAGATTACAAATTGACAGTAAATTTCTATATAATTGGAAAGCATATAGCACAGAAGAAAGTTGATAATCTTTGGAGACTTTCACTTCTCATTTCTCAACAATTTTAGAGTGTGCTCCATGGACAAGTCTTACAACTTTGGAGTTGGTAAACTCTTGGTAGGTAGTGAGAGCTTGAATATCTCCAGTCATGTGATCAGAAACACATGAATCTATTAATCAAGGTAGAAATCTTCTGCTATCAGCAAGATAAGAGTAGGATATAATATATTGTTGGATCATCAAGTTGGTTGGCCGCTCAGTTTTGCTCGAAAGATGTTTCTTCAGTTGTTTCCTTGTGAAAGGGCTACGGTTGGTCAACCCTTCAAAAGAGTTAGCAGTATAGGCCATGTTGTCTTGGTCTTTCCTCTATTGCTGAAGTTATCATTTTGCAGATTTTTCACGTAATTTTCAGCACTTTTGTGTGATAAAGTTTCTTGCAATGTTCACACAAGGGAGGATTTATCTTCGGAGTGGCACTTGACGTCTTCATACCGTATTTGGTCATAAACCCAATGTGTATTTAGGGTTGCAGTTTGTCACAGAGAAGAAGTTGGTCATAGCTGCTCTGGGAAGAAAGGTCTGATGAGTCTGTTGCTGCTACTGTGGTAGGAGAGAGGTCTGATGGCCGCTGTCGTTGCTGCTACGTCGATGACTGCTATTACTAGAAGAAAGGTCCGGCGACAACAAGGTCAACAACGGAGGGCTTGCGGATAGAATCCAACAGAGAATTGCCTGCAACGAGAAGGAATCGGATGTAGATCTGGCGGCAAGGATCTTACTAGGGACGCTTGTAAGTCAGAGTCAGGAAGGGATTGCATGCTTGCTGAAGGGATTTTGACGGCTGTCAGAAGAAGTTCCAGTGACCGGAATGAATTCCTGTGGTTTTCGTTCTCTCGCAGGTTTGGTATTTCCACTAGAGAGAAAGTCTAACTTGGATTTTCACAGGACAATCCAAAGAAGGAAGGAGAGTTGGGATTTGTAACTTGGTTTTGATACCATGGAGAAAGAGAAACAAAATTGTATTATGCTATTTCTCTAGAATCAAATTATAATTCTTCTTCTTATATAAAAAGGAACGACTAGGACAAACTTAATTACACTCGTTACAGCTTATCAAAGATAAACTGAAGAAAGAAAGAAATATGACCAAAAAGAAAAGGCGAAAAAAAAACTGGAAATGCAGAATTCCACACCAATTTTTTGCATGATTTGCAAGAGTTTTTTGATGTGCATGAGCGTTTTAAGGTAACCTAACAATTAATTATATCAATTATAAATTTGTATAACCATGTGTTGTGGATTTTAAACCAGGAAATAGGTAATCGTGTTTTTAAATCTAGCAAGGTTTCCTACAAAAAATGAATGTTTTAAGGCGAGCAAAATGATGCAAATCTGTGAGTTTGTGTTCATTGCGAATACATTTTTTTCTGTATTGATTTTTTGTTTTTTATTTTCTAGTTTATTTCAGGTTGAAAAGCATGTTTATGATGTTAAATCTTATACAAGGTTACAAACGAGTATGCTCCCTAGAATTTTTTAAGTCTATTAAGTCTTAACTCATTGTTGTATGGTTTTAAGATAGGGAATTTACATGCATATCACACAATTTTTATGTACTTGCATATTTAACACCTAAATATTTATATTTACATGCATACCACTTGAATTTTTAACATCACATCAAAAGTTTCACCATCATTATATTTTTAAAAGTGAAATAAACCTTTTCATGTATCAGTTTATGGCGCCTAGATGGTGTAAGTATAAATATCAAACTTTGGGTGTTAGATATGCAAATGTATAAGAATTGTGTGGTATTTATGTAAAATTCCCTTTAACGTGTCCCATTGAATTCGAATCAACACATCAAATTTAGGATTATTACTACAATGTGAATTATTAATTACAGGACATTATTATTCCTATATCTCCACTAATTGATACTGCAATATTTTGCCTTGATTACTGCATTTCACCTTATCGTTGCTCAATGTCATTGTCTAGGGCTGTCAAAACAGCTCGTTGTTTGCGAATAGTTCGTGTTTGGCTCGTTAAGAAGCTCAAGTTCAATTCATTCGCTAAGCAAACCAGCTGAATATGAACAAATTTTTTTGTGCTCGATATATAAGCGAGGAGAACATGAACACAGATCTGTTCGCTCTTGTTCGACTTGATTTGACTTGGAATAATTAAATTAAAAATATAATTCGCTGCAATACTACAAAGATTTATAATCAATTAAAATTGTTAATTAAAAAATCAAAATAAAAGTATATTAAATCATATTTAAATAGTTTTTTAATATAAGTAATTAGATTTAAATCTCTCCCAACTCTTGGCATCCTACTGCTGCATGAGTAGGATTGTTGGCGAACAACTCGTGTTCGTCTCACTAAGTAAAAGAGTCAAATACGAATAAATTTTTTTTGTACGAAATATAAACGAGTCGAACACGAACAGTGGTATTTTTTAATGAGCCAGCTAGTTTACATTGCTGTTATTGTCTTCTCCTTGTCACAACTTCTCTTTTTATTTGGTTGGGTCCTTAAGGCTATACATGAAATTTGGTTTATGGAAATATTGCCATTGTTTGAATTCAAATGGTGTAAGTTGAAGGTGACTGATTTCATTGAATTGCATATAATAGATTGAGAGTATATTTTTATTTTTATGGCTTAAAGAGCACTGGTGGAAGGGATGTAATGAAATTATTTTTTTGTTTATTTATTTTTTGTTGACAACTATTGATAGAAATTTGTAGAGCCAACATAATTGATGGGAATCACTATTTGTAAATTTGTTTCTATTATAGCTTTCCAGAATTAACTTTATCATTCTTTGCTTTCTCTTTTGGGTTTTGTTTCATTCTTCCAGATTAATTAAAGTAAGATTTGCATTCATACCACTCAATTCTTATGTATTTAGATATCTACCACCTAAACTTCAGTTTTTACATACAGGACACATTCCCTACGCATGAAAATGTGTATTTCATTTTTTAAAAGTTAAAAATAATTATATTTTTGATGTGATATTAAAGATTTGAGTGGTATTTAATTGTAAAAAGTAAAGTTTAGGTGTAGATATTTAAATACTCAAGTATTTGTTGGTATGTATGTAAATGACCCTTAATTAAACTGTTCCTTTATTGGCTTATCAAACTTATGGCGATCAAAATTTCGAGATTTAGGTCAAGTAAGCGATGCTTCTCGATCGGCGTATCAAGGTCAAAGACCAGACTCGAAAGTTGGATTGGAAAAACAAATGGCTAGAGATCCAAGAGAAAATAAAGAAGTTGGCTATGAGGACAGCAATCATCCCCAGACATTTGAGGGCCTGGAAGAGAAATTCCTTGAGGACATCATGACATTAACCAAAGAACAACAGGAAGCTGAAGACAAGGAAAATGCCAGACACAGAGATGTAAATTTAATCTCCTTTTTCTTTCAATTCATTTTGCAAATTCAACCTGCATTAAATTTGGAGAAAATTGTCAAAATAGTCCCCAACTCTTTGCAACGGGTCAATTTAGTCCTAGTGTATATAAAAATGTCAATTATTTCTACAAACTCGTCTAATAAAGGATTATTTCAACCTCAATTTAAGGAGTCTGGAGACTAATTTGACACTTTTATTGACTTTGGGATTAAAATGACCCCAAATTAATAGTCTGGGGACCAATTTGACACATTACTCTTTAAATTTGGCTTCTATGATTGATTTTCTACATTGTTTTAGAGACTGAGTGAGATTAATACGCAATATCAAGAAAAACTGGCGACGATTCGGGCTCGGCAGGCTACTCTCAGAGACGAGTATCTCCGCAAGGAATCGCAGGTTCGTCATAAGCAGTATCAGCAGGCTAACATAAGCAGCTATCATCCCAATGAGGCTTATGCCTATGGCTCTGTCGCTACCACTGCTGCTGGTCATGGAGATCCGCATCAGGCTTATGGCCGAGGTAACTTCGACGCTTATGGAGAACGGCCTGAGTTCGGCGGGGGTGGTCGGAGCCGTGAGTTTGATTCTCGAGGGCAGTATCCTGGCGGCCGAGCTTATAGTTCCGGCGGCGGACGGTATTATTGACAAAGTTTTGTGGAGCTTAGAACAGTGAGATCTTCTTTTCTTCCTCATATGAACTCATGAAAGCTATATATATTGAAGCAGTGGTAATTAGCAGCTGTGGTTTCTCAATGTCGAACACAGTTCTCTGTGTAGTTCTATTGTGATGTTTTACTGATGATAATGTTTTTAAAGATTTACAGAAGCTTTTTGGAGGTGAGTTATTGTTTTTCAGTATGAAGTAGAAAGCATTGTGAATGGTTTTTTTGGAAGATTTATTTGCATACCATGAATTTCAATTTTTACATGCATGCTATTTTAATTATGCATTAGCTGTATTTCATTTTTGAAATGTTAAAATGGTGGAAATTTTGAAATGGTCTGGAAGATTTGGGTGATCTTAATTTTAAAAAAGTGAAGTTTAGCTGTTACAGAAGCAAATACAGAGGAATTGGGTGGTATTCTGTTGGCCCAACATGGTTGTAAAATCGGGTTTTGGGTTGGGTTCTTGTATGACTTAAAATTGAGCCGACCTGAAACTATTTGGCTTAAATGTGTCCCGAATATTAAACGGGTCAGAAAGTTTAACCGGGAAAACGATTCACTCTCTACATGCTAACCCAATCTTGGGTCGTATAATATTTAATATAATAGATGACAACTATTTGGGTTAATGTTAAGTAGGCGTGTTAAATTTGAGTAAATTTTAGGCTGGTGGGTTATTTTAGGGGGGTCACTTTCAAGTTGGCAGGTACACCGAGTTCGACCTGAAAAATTGAAAGGGTTAAGAATCCTAACCCAAACTTGACCCGAAAAGTTAGTCAGGTCAACCCAAATTCTTATTTTTGAGTCGGATTTGTGTCATGTTGACCTATCGGGTCAATTTTTGACATACTTGCTATTGGGTGGAAGTAAATCGATGAGATTGATGATGAGCTTCATATTTGTTTGGTTGATATTTATTAATATTTAACTGTTATGGTATTATTTTCTCAAATCCTAAGTTGAATTTGGAGATTACATGTAATTATTTTGAAAACAAACTCCATTATGTTTTAAAAATGCCCATAACTTTGTATTATTAAATAAAGATTTGAATGACTATAATTTGAATAGAATTGCTTTAATTACTATTTATTTGTCATGTTGTATGAAGTTTTATTTTCAAATTCGTGTAATATAATTAGTATTAAATTTAAAATTGAAATGATAGCATTAAATATAAATATTATAATTAATGTATACTTTTCATATTGTCCATGACATTTTTAAATTAAAATTTCGGTTTAAGCTAACTAGCCATTAAATTATATATATAGGAAGATACTAAAATCATTGTGAGACAATGAAATTGATCCTTCTCCAATTTCTCTCGTAGGAAGGACGTCCATCAGGTGATCATTCATATCAAAATGACGACTACTTGTACCCTGATACTTTCGTTTGATTGCTCATGCTTGGTTACTTATTGAACCAGGTTTTTGACAGATTGGGTCGAAAAACCCACTAAGCTTGCCCGGTCTCTTACTGGCCCAACATGGCTGCTTTTTATCGTACAATATATTTTTGAAAGAAATTAGATATAAGAAATTAATTTCTAAGGGGTATTTATGTATACAACACATAATTCTTATGTATTTATAAATCTTATAACCAAACCTTCATCTTTATCTTCATAACAATTAAATTTTTAATAACATTTAATAATCAATTATTATTATCTTAAAAAATAAGTTTTTTATATTTAAAATTATAACACGTAAACTGTATATAATAAATATATGATTTTTAACGATACAGAGGCTGTTCACACGTGCGCCATGTCATTTATTTGAGAAAATATTGCATCTTTAAACTGTTTTCGGATTCTAATAATAAAATGTCATTTATAAAGTGGTGGTCCTAATTTTGTGAAGTTAAAAAAATGCTTTTTTTCGTGTGACCTTGCCTTAAGACCGCCTGAAACATCGAAAAAAACGTGTGCTGTTTAAAACCTGGTACTGCACATAATCACGCACTGTTCATTTTCTTTTTCTAAGTTAGGGTTTTTCTTACGGCTAGAGTTTTGACGATATTCTTTTGTTAATTCCAAAGAGCATGACATCAAAACATTTTTGAATATAGAATAAGAAGATTGTGGTGACTAATAGAATAGAGGTGAGCATCACTGCTATTAAGATGGTAACATTCATTATGGTTTACTAGATGTATTTCAGTTAATATATTTTGTTTGTAGTTTCACTTACAGAGACTTCTGGTATGGATTTCTCTGTTTAAGCTAAACATAGTGGTGTTGTGATTTATTTTTTTTAAATAATATAACACCAGTATTTTGGCAGTTTGATCCCTAAGGTGATATTTGAGTTTCTTAAGTTGATGGTAATCTATTTGCATTCTGGTGATATTATGATTGTCTTACGATATTGCTATGATTGTCTTATGGTGGAATTGAGACGGAAATGTGTTAATATTATAGTGGTATTATGATGTTAATATAATGACATCAAGATGCTTAATGATGATATATATAGATGTGTACTTACAAATAAATTAACATTGAATGTTCTCCGAAGACAAAATAAGGATATTTTTTGTTGTTTTTCAAACACATTGAACATGTAAACCTTTCAAAATAAAAACAATTGCTGTAAAATTATAGTTAGTAATATATGTGACAGTAATGAGATGCTTGCAAATGTTAACAAATGAGTCCGAATAAAATATTGCATCAAACTTTCTTCAAGTCACCCGTGCGGCTTTAGCGTTACACTACTCGTTTAGACACAAATAGACACTAAATAAAGTGGACTTATTTTCCCTATTTACCTCATTGGTTTCTTGTCCTTCACTTCCCTATTTTCTTTTTCCTTCCTTGGGTCCATTTAAGCTAACGTAAAACCTAAGGATTGCATATTTAACAACAACATTATTTTCTCTCAACTGATTTGGGCCCGCTACAATAAGAGAACACGGCCGTGTGCCTAGGCGAAGGAAGCTATTTCTGGATTGTGCTCGAAGCCGCGAGCGACCGAGAGAGAGAGAGAGAGAGATCCTATATCGGATGGCGCCGTGGAAGGAGGCATCTCCGGGATATTTTGGCGACGATGGTGGTGATGCGGAAGGGAGTTGCTCGAATAGGAGGATTGTGAAGTCAAGCTGCAGGACGGAAGAGGTGGAGCCGGGAAGGTTTGTGAGGAAGTGCGAGAAGACGGAGCAGCTTCTTCGTCAGTGCGCCGGGAGGTATTTGAATTAATTTTCCATTCTCCGTTGTTCCTGAAAATATTTTCCTCTTTTCTTCTTCTCTTCTGATTTTGCGGATGGCCTTAGGGCTTATCGCTCATGTTATTTGAAATCGAAGCTTTAGGTAAATGATGCGCTCTTCTTGTTTCTTGGATCTTGATCAGTAAACTATTTCCGTTTATTGTTTAATATGAAACGAACCATGTTTTTTTATAGTGTGGTTTTAGGTTCAGAAATTTATGCGCTTGTGATTGTCGATGTTGGTAGTGGCTGCCACTTCAATTCTCCGAACGGTGGAAGAAAATATGCCATTATGTTCTAATTTCTCTAATTTATAGCATATCTTATTTCTCAGCATATTTATATTTTATGCCATGGCAAGCTGTAATCAGACACGGCAGTTGATAAATTGCAAGAAGCTAAAAAACTTATTTATTTGAATATTAGGATGTTATTCGTTTTTTTCCTTTCAGTAGTGTGAGCATGTCAACTAATATCATTATTTCTCCCAAGGTTCGTGGCCTTGGATGGCTTGTTAGCTTTTGAACTCTTAACATATGTTTTGTTTATACTAAAGTTGGATGGAGATCTAAGGCATGGCGAGGCAAATATTATGACTTTTATTTTTTACAAGGGGGAAAATTCATATTAGTGAGCTTGGTGAGGTAAGGATTTGTTTGGATTTTTTATTTATAGTTGAATGTTGCAGTCCAATAACTCAATAGGGTTTTGTTTTAATAATCAATTATTTGACTTGTACAAGTGCTGATTTTATTCAAATATGTGATTATCAGGAATATTCAGTTATTCACTGTATGGTGAATATTCCATCTTTCCTTCTCACTTTTTGATGAGAGTTGGTTGGAAAACTGATGCCACTCAACTCATCGACTATTTTGTTCAGTTTAGAAAGAGAATGATAATGCTTTTCACCTTGTGCTTTAGGCTTCGTTTGAGGGGGCTTTACTTTTTGAGAAAGCCTGTTTAAATGCTGAAGTGGAGAAAACTACTTTATAAACTTACGGTTCTTAAATTATGAATGGCTGTTTGAGTTCAAAAGGATCTATTAACATTTTAATGCTATTAATTATCATGTTTAAAAATAAAAACATAGGAGAATATATTGGCTGCCATTTTGTGCCTCCTCGCTATCAGTGTTGTGTCCGACACAACTTCAAAAGTAAATGAATGGATCAAAATTCTGAAGCATCTTCGTGGGCAAATTATTCTATCAGGAGTCTTAATGTAGAAGAACGTTCGGACACCAATAATAGCTTGACACGTGGCTTTCACGGAGCCGCTGAAATCACCGAAAATAAAAAAGAAAACGCGTGCTTGGCCTGGCCCGACCCGAATGTTTACTCGTAAAAGCTTCGCTTCCTCTTTGTTTTTGTCGCGCCCTGCTGAATAAGAACTGTTCCATTGGTTTAGGGTTTACAGCTTTGATGGACTCCTCGCCGAACGACAACATGCTCGACATCTTGCAACTATCATTTTCGCTGGACTTGGAAGATGAAGTGAGTTTAGCTAAAATTTGAAAGGTTTTAGTTTTGTTTAGCTCAAATTTGCTTCTTTGTTGTTTGCTTGGTCCGATAATGGTGTTATTTTTATAATGCATGTTATTTTTATTTCTTTAGGGTTTAGTGAGATTGAGGCTAGATTTAACTTTTGCACTGATGTTGTTTAATGGCAAAAGTTTAGTGTTATTCGCATGCAAACTTGCTAGGTTAGACTGTGTTATTGTGGTGTTATGCTGGGTTTTACTGTGTTAGTGTGGTGTTATACTGAGTTACTGTTGTATTTTTCTGGATTCAGGGTTACTTTTTGTCAATATGGTATAATAATGGTTCTGTTCAGGTTTAAATGGTATTGGTAATATGATATATTTTTGGTTATTGCTGTTGTGTTATTTTTCCATTACTGCAGTGTTATTGTTAGTCTTAGTGGTGGCACTGATATGTTTTTCTTCTGTATTCGGTTGATTGTTGTTGTGGTGTTATTTCTTAGTTTTTTTATGGTGTTGTATGGTATCAGTGAACTGTTATTATTATGAATGTCAGGTTATACCGTGTTATTCTACTGTTATTTTGTTGTTTAGCTGGGGTTACACTTTGTTATTTTTTGCTGACAGTGGACTTAATTTGTGGAAATGTGCAGTCATGTGAGTAGAGAACTATTTGCATTGATCCAATTGCAGAGAAGTTTCTTAGTACCATTGTCCACTGTGAGGAAGAAGCTTATCAAACCTATTGTGCCTATGCACATCATGTAGGTTTCAGTATTCGGAAGGACCACAGTAGTTATTGACCGAATTCGAAGAAAAGGAAGACCAAATATTTCTTTTGCAGAAAAGCTGGTCACAAGGAGGCTAACCTCATGAATATTGTAAAGTACAGAAAGTTAGACACGAGGACTGACTGTCAAGCTATGGTTCGCTATGCAGTTGACCTTGAAGGCAATTGGACAGTAAAAAAATTCATTGAGAGTCACAACCATCCTTTGACTGAATGTAGTGATAAACATATTCTTCGTTCCAGTAGAAAGATAACTGACTTAAATGCAGATGTCCTGAAATCAATGACAGGATCAAAGATCGGAGTAATGAATGCATATAACTTCATTGCTACAGAGGTTGGGGGAGTGGAGAATTTGGAATGCACGAAGAGAAATGCGTTCAATTTCATTCAAAGAGAAAAAAGAGAATAAATTGAATAAGGAGATGTTAATGCTCTAATACAATTGTTCATGGGAAGGCAAACCGACGATAACATGTTTGCATGAGATTTCCAAACTGATGAGTATGGTAGACTAACAAGTTTTTTTTTGGTGTGATGGGTTAGCCAGGTTGGATTATGACTGTTTTGAAAATGTAATCATTTTTTATACAAGCTATAGATTAAGTAAGTATAACATATGTTGTGCTCCCTTTGTGAGAGTGAACCGCCATTGACAAAATGTCATGTTTGGGGTTGGCTTCTTGTCCGAGGAAACTATTGATTCTTTCATATGGTTATTTAAAGCTTTTACAAGAATATTTAGAGACAAGCATCCATTAAGTATTTTCACTGATCAGGACCAAGCAAGACAAGGACTATTGAAGAATGTCTCTCACAAACACATGCATAGATTATGCTAATGACATATCTAAAAAAAAATTACTTCAAAAGTGCATTGTGGAGTTTCTCTCAAGAGTGTTATCGCTCTTTTTTATAAATGCATGTGTAAATATGATTCGGAGGAGTTTGAAGAAACTTGGTCCTTAATGATGTTAGTGGGTTACTTATACAATAACGCGTGGTTGCATGAGATGTACAAAATCAGTCACAAATGGTCCACTGCCTTCAATAAAGAAATATTTGGAATGAGATTTTACTTTTTTCCCAATGTTCAGGATGGAATTTTACTTTTTTATCACCCATTCTGAAGACCCTCCTTTCATTATCTCAACATCTCAGAATGTGTAATGTCAACACATTGTCTTATGGGCATGGAGACATATCAAAGAAGTGGAAGACATGCATTTATTTCAGTGAATTCACTCTCCTTTGATACGAGATGTTTGATAGAATTCAAAGCACCCCTTACTGCAGATGGACGAGACCTATAGTTGAATGTTCTTGCGTTCATAAACCTACAAATGAAAAAAAAATTAAAATAAGTTTCATAAAAGACATTTTGAAAGAAATACAAAAGATATAATACCATGAAAGCCTTGAGTTACACCCAAAATCAAAGCAACATAGCTCATCTACAATTATATTACACAACAACTAAAATAGCACCAGTTATATAACACCTAAAGCAAAGTCAAACAACACCTATACATATAACACACACTAGCACAGAAATAACACCATCAATATTCAACTGTGTTATTCAGTTATTAATGAGTTTCTACGCATATAACACCAAGACAAGCTTCAGTAACACCAAATATAAAAGTAATACAACTCATATACGAATTCCTGACACATCAGCAAAGGATAATTGGTGTCATGCACTCAATAACATTCATTTACACAATCATAATACACCCTAAACAACCACTATGTGGTTCACTGCCATTTCACACATCAGTAACGCCTAAAAGCAAAGCCCTAAACCAAATATACAACTTTAATACACCAGATGAATAAAACGTACATATTATTAACAAGAATAACACACCATAACACAACAATAACACAACAACACATCATTAAGACAGAAAACACAACATTCACGTGGCTATAACACGTAGAAATCACATCTATAACACATCAATCACAAATGGATAACACAATAGTAACACAGTCAAATAAAAAATGAACACTAACTCAGCAATAACACAAGGGATGCTCATCAATAATACTAGGGATACTCAACAATAACACAAGGAATACAGTGCCTTGATGACTTTGGAGCACTCCTCTTCTCTTCGATTTGCCTGCGACCGTTGCCCTTCATTTTTTGCAAATATGAAACCCTAAACCTCTAAACTTCAAATAAAAAAATGACTTTCCTGCTCTGTTACGAACAATGGCCACTGTCTTTCGAACGAACAATTGCCACCGTCTTTCGAACGAACAATGGCTCTGGAAACCCTAGCTCCGAAATCTAAGAGACGAAACGTCGAAACAGGGAAGCTGCTCTCGAAACGGTGCTCTTTTGACTCTTCACACTCTTTTTTAATGCAAAAACACTTTTTTGTAACGTTCTTGGGTTAAGGTCGGGTCGAGCCGCGAAATTTGTTTTTTTAAACCGGAATTTCATATGGGCCCACCATGCCACGTGTCACCATATTATTTTTCTCTGAATGTTACGCGCACCATCTTCGTGGGTGCATCGTCAGACCAAGAAATTGAATGCTGGTCGGCGATTGGTGACGACAGATAGGTTAGGCTTTTGGCAGAACTCAGGCCGTTGATCTGGTCGTCCATCATCCTTTTCTTTCTTATCTGCAATGGTGGCTTTTTCCCTTCAGTCATTTAGATGGCCAATAGAATCAGTGGATGCCATCACCTTTACTTCTCTAACAAACTTATAAATCTCTCCAAATCATTAGCGGTACCAGCTCCCATCCTTCCCCATTCCTGCTCCTTTTCCATACGCGCCTTCATTGCAGGGGCATAGTTCCCCCTTTTCTAGTGGTATCTTCTCAATCATTCTCTCACATGGATAGATTTCTGAATGAGGTTATTGATTCCATCATTGGGGAGCTTCTCGAAAGCTGAAAACTTGGCGACATTTTGGTGTTTGCTCCATGGAAACTACGACGTGGTGGAGGGAAAAGGGCGATTGATAAATAGGGTAACCATAGCGTGGCCTCCTCTATGGTGTGAGCTTTGAAAGGATGCTTCGAAACGGTCATGTCGGTGCTCTTGAAGATCAGAAGGGCTTGAACGAGCAGTGGATCGACTGTGCTTGACAAATATTTTGGACATTTTTATTTCCAGAGTAGCGTAACGCTTTGCGGCTGGGCCGAAGCTGTAGCTCTCTCGCATTTTGTAATGGTGAAGAACATCTTTGCGGTCGATGCATCGCGGGGAGACGGGGATGTACCAAACTACCGTGAATAATTTTGTTGCCGTTCTCTGCAACAGAACGGAGGACTGACGCTTTCTCAAAGAAATTCTTAATCTTTTTAAGAGCATGTGCTTTAAATTGCCTACTTCTACTTGCAGGTCCAATACTTCTTTGCTGCAATGCTTGGGGCAATGTTCAATAAAAAGGCTTACTCTTTTTTGTCTTTGTTTCTCCGGTTTTTTAAGTATGAGTTGCATGGTTTTAAGTCCATCAAACCTTCATATTAGTGAAAGTATGTGAATTTGTGCCTTAATTTGATTTTGGATTGGTATGGCATTCCTAAAATATATGCTAGAAAGTGCCCTGTTAAGAATGACTTGGTCTGGAAATAATTTTTAACGTCTTCCACTAGTAAAATGCGTGAAATTTCATTACTTAAATGTCATATAATCATTGGTCTTAACCTTTTGTTTGGATTTATGAATCTCTCTCAATTCTTCATGTAAGTATGTTTCAACAACCTTTTCATAAGTTAATTTTTGTCTACCCTTTTTTCTTTGTTGAGAATCACAATAAACTGGTCTATTTGTGTTATTGGCTTGTATTGTTATTGCTTCACATGCTCAAGTCTGCCAAGTTTATTTTGTATAGTATGTTGAATGTGTATCATCATTGGTCTTATTCTTGTGGTTGGATTTATGAATCGCTCTCAATTCTTATGTAAGTATGTTTCAACAACCTTTTGGTAAGTTAATTTTTGTCTACCCTTTTTTCATTGTTGAGAATCACAATACATTGATCTCTCTGTGTTATTGGCTTGTATTGTTATTGCTTCACATGCTCAAGTCTGCTAAGTTTATTTTGTATAGTATGTTGAATGTGTACTTCTTCTAATAATCTATTTAATTAAATCCCTTTATATTGTTCTTTGCATTTTTCAGCACATGCATCCTTGACTTTTTTTATGGTTGCACAACACTTTTTCATAGCCCTTTTCATGCTTATTTTGTAGTATTTACATCCAAGTTTTAGTGATATTGTTTCTGGTATATATTATCTATTTTGAGAACCGTGCATGGTCAATCTATAATTGGGTAAATTTCTAAATGCATGCAAATATATTTTGGCACGCCTAATGAGAATTTGTTCCTACTATCGTGTTAGTTCTCATTCTACCAATTTGACCTTTGTTTAATATCTATTCTTTTGTATGATAAAACATACATATTTAAATCTATTAACATATCATACCTCAACACCATTATTTCTCCTATGTAATTGATTGGTTATTGTTAATTTTATGTCACCTAAATTGCATATCATGTATTCTTTCATTATTATTGCTTAAAACCCTAAACCTATTTTTTCACCAATTTATTTAGCTTCTCATAGTACTTGGAATTTTTCACTTGCATTAAATGTTTTAAAAATAGCGTACCCACTGATATCTTAAAATTCACATTGGTTTCTCTTTCTTGTATGGATTTTTTTTTTTTTTTTTTTTAATTCTATGGTAATTGTCATCACCATGACAACTCGGTTGAGAAAATTGGAAATTGATGTTTGATTGATAATTATTCACTAGACTTGCATCAAAATAAATGAAATTAGTCCTAATTTGAAATATTGTTGTGCAAGGGTTTTCCTTAAAAACTAGAAGCACTACTTAACCCGATTTTGGTGAAAAATAAGAAAATGTTGAATAGGTTGTGTTGTAACATTAGATTGATCCATGAAATTTGTAGACTTTAAAGGGCAAGAAGAGAATTGTTGGACCCAATAATTAGCTGAAAAATATATAATTTTTGTTTATTAGAAGTTAAATGAAAAGTAGATAAACTCAAGGACATTAGGGAATGCTATGAATTGACTTATGCAGTGAAGGTTAATGATATGCTTGGGTTTGTGGTATTAATGGATGAAGAGTTGAAGATATAATTTCTCTGAGAGCTAGCGATAGGATGATTGCAATCAAGATAATCTTCAATGAGGATTTTGTAAGTTTGGTTAGTGCTTATGCTTTTCAAGTTGGATTTGCATATAGTCTAAAAATAATTTTTGAAAGATATGTGTTAAGCACTAAAGCATATATGTAAGAAAGAGAGGATATTTATTATTGATAAATATAAGAAAGAGAGGATATTTATTATATGTAAGAAAGAGAGGATATTTATTATTGATAATTCTATTGAGCAAATAAATTCTAGTAGGATAGCATTAAAAATAATTTTTGAAAGATATTGGTTAAGCACTAAAGCATGTATGTAAGGCCAAGAGGATATTTATTAGTGATGATTCTAGTGAGCAAATATATTCTAGTAGGATGGCTTTGAGAGCATTCATGGTGGGTGCAAAATACGAAAAAAAAGGCAATGCATGAAGTTATACTTGATTTCACATTAGCGAATGATCCTCGTAATAATGACCACATACTCATGAAATGAGAAAAACATTTAGTTATAAAAGGCGAGGCTACATATTATGAACAAACGCTTTACTTAAAAGAATAGAAAAATTCTCTTTTAAGGATTATAAGGCAATTTCAAGTGAGAGTTTGACCATATAAAATAGAATAGTAGTTATGAATGATTTGTTAAAATTATAAAGAAAATAATCCAAAGAAATATTTTTTCCTGGAATAAGGTTGGTGAATTTAACAGCGATAAAGTACCCATCTTTCAAGATTTGTTGGTAGTTATAATTTTTAGTTGGTCCGAACCTGATGTGGCATAAAATTATACCCAAAAAGATAATTGCTGTTGAACTTATATGACAATCTAGAAATATATCATTTATAGTTTACGTGGATTTGGTGCCTCGTGTTGTGCCAAATACTTGGAAATAGAGAGTTGCATACCTCCCTCTAGTTCCTGTATGCTCATCCAGTCAAGTTGTCGAACTAAGAGTCCTTTTCTCGCTTCTATCTTTACAATAGTTCTTCATGATTTGAGTAGACTATGAATACATAAAATGTTATTAAGGAGAATAATGTT
Organism: Phalaenopsis aphrodite; assembly: GCA_003013225.1. Lineage (NCBI taxonomy): Eukaryota > Viridiplantae > Streptophyta > Magnoliopsida > Asparagales > Orchidaceae > Phalaenopsis > Phalaenopsis aphrodite. The sequence continues at coordinate 2,644,040 of NEWO01000035.1, read as the reverse complement.
TTTAATAAATAGCAATAATTAATATGTTAAAATAGATACAAGTATTGCAAATGGTAGTGTGCAAAAGACAAATTTCATTTTTTTGGCATTTATATAATTTGATTTGTATTAAATAAAGATAAAGTGTCATTTATAGAATAATGAAGGAAAGGATGCATGATTTGAAGAATTTGATCTTGTTATATGCAATAGAAGTAAAGATAACAAACTTTTTTGTTAAAGAAAAAGACTTGAAATTTTGTGAAATTGTTAAATTGGAGCTTTTATGAATATTTGATTAGGGAGCGTAATTACCAATTTAATGATGTAAATTATAGATTGATGAGAAAAAAGGTGGGATTTAGCTTTGAATGGTGATGATATAGGTACGGTTTGGATACATATTAAGGTTTAGAGGGCTATGAAAGGTATTATAACATTTTTTTTAGCACATCATTTTAATTTGATTTTGAAAGTTATGAAAGTTATTATAGTGATCTGTTCAACAAATTCTTTCTTTGGAAGTTTGCAAGCTAGGAGGATGTCAGGCGGTTAACAAAAGGAAATAGTTCAATTCCAATATTTAAGAAGAAAAACTATATTCAAGATTATACTAATTCTAACTGAATAACCATATAATGAAGGTATGGGAGTGATTAATGGAAGCATACATATAGAAAAATACATCAATTTTAGAGACTCAATTGATTTCATGCGAGGAAGATGTGTTTTAGAGTGATTTTTGTGGCAAAGAAGATTAATAGCATATTATAAACAAGTTAAATGACTTTGATATGATTTTTTGATCTTAAGAAGGTATATGTTGGAATTATTACAAGAACAATTTTATGATGTATTAAAGTAGTAGGATGTGTATTAAAGCTATGTCAAAGTTATTAAAAAATTATATGACGAGGCACTAACTAGTATTAATTGTTATGAAGTGATCAAATAGTTTTCAATCATTTAATGATTACATCAAAGCTTAACATTTCTATTATATTTTTTACTAGTTATGAGATATTTACAAGGATATTCAATATAGGATGCTTTAGTGTATACTTTTTACAGTGTCATAATTTTAATCAGTGAGATGTTTATTTTAATAATTAAAAGATATGTACATTAAAGCAAAGATTGAGATGATGAAGATTTTAGAATTATTAGAGCAAATATCAAATATATGGTATGTAATTTTATCAATGTGATGTTAACAACTATGAATTAATATTATTAGAAGATGAATGATGTCTATGTTTGACGTGTTTTAAGTATTTTTTATTCATTATATAACATAAAGTGGATATAGTTGAGGATATAATTTTTAGAGTTAAGTCCTGCACGTTTAAAATGGAGAAGCACCTTAGTATTATGTATAGAAAAGAATTGGCAAGAAAGCTTACTTTGTTCATCCCCAATTGGCATCTATGTTCAAAGTTATCTAGAAAATAATTTAAATTTGCTAATTAAAAATAATTTAAAATTTAAAACTGCTTATCAAAATTGTTTTTCTTGGCCGGTGGAAGGAGGAGCAATCTCTGTCACTCTTCTTTTCATGTTATGCGTATGAATTCATGACACTCTTCTTTTTATGTTAAGTACATGAATCAGTGACACATACTTCTTCTTATTAAACACATGAATCTGTGGCACATACTATTTCTTGTTAAGCACATGGATCAACAGCTCATTTTATTTATTATGGTGCTATATTAATAGTCTAAACACTATCCCTTAAACTGTGTGATAGGGATCTATTATTTCAATATTTGAAGGCTGGGCTATAGGATTTTTTGGTAAATATGTAGGCAGGTCGATTTCCTGTTGGAAAATATAGAAGGAAAATTAACTCACTTTCCAGTTTTTTATTTATGAAATGCTTATAAATACCAACATGTTTGATTTTGATTATGTTGACTCGATTATAGGCAATTTTGATGATAAACATTATTATAGTATATCCTTGTATATCATTCTCATTTAATTTAAAATTTTTTAGTTTGATTTTAATTCATTGAAGTTCTCAGATACCTTATGCTTGCTTTGAATTCAGATTCAACACTTGACGTTAAGACTACAAGTTTTTTGCTTCTCGTTGTTACCAGATTTTCTCTTACCAATGTGCAATCTTGAAGAGAATCTTTTATCTATACTAGTAATCCTAATACCACATTATCTACATCAACATAACTTTTAATTTGTAATATTTCCTTTTTTTATTGAGAATTATTTTTTTCGGGACTTGATTTCGGATAATCTGAAAACTTTGTAAGCAGTTTGAATGTGAGATTTCTATATTTTGTGCATAAATTGATTTTGAAACCTACAACTAAAACGTTGTTAGGATGAGATTACAATAGTGTGTGGCAATATAAATTAATTTCCCAATTAATCTTTTATATTGTCCAATGTGAAATGTTTTTCCTTGTTCACTTGTGTTTAGTTTCTGACCTTGTTGAATTGGAGTTCCATCTAGCTTAAAATCTATCCCTTTTATTTCTCTCAAAAGATCCATAACATACTTTTGTTAGGAGATAAAAATTCCTTTCTTTTTTAACTAATTCACCACCGGACCTAGGTAGTATTGGTTCTTGAGGAGTTACTTTATTTCAAACTTTGCTACGAGTATTTTCTTGAGTAATTTATATTCTCTGTTATCATCATCCATAACAATTCTTTCTTTAATATATTAAATAAGACTTGAAATTTTTTCTTCAATGGGATGTTTTATGAAGAGGTTTTGATTTCCTTGGATTTTTTTATTTCTCATTTCATACATGGCTTTTATAAATTTTCCAAACTGTGAACTTGATGATGATGTGTCTTTTTTAACTGCATTCATTTTCTATGAAAGACCTGTTGTATCTTGTTGGTGGATTTATATAATTTTTTTATCAACTTCTCTTTCAAAAAGATATTGTTCACATCATATTGTCGTATGGACCTATCAAGGTCTGCAGCCAGAGAAATTAGGATGCAAATTATATTAATTTCAATAATTGGAGCAAATATTTCTTAGTAGTTTATTCCATAGGGTTGAGAAAAATCTTTTGCGACTAAACTTGCTTCATATTGTTTCAAACTTCATCCACTTTATATTTAATGAGAAATTTATCCACTTTATATTTTAATGAGAACTTTTTTGCATCCCATCTTTTTCCCCATTTGGTAGCTTAATGATCTCACCTGTGTGAATTTTCACTAGAACATCCAGCTTTTATAACTTTTTCTAATTCTTGTTTTCTAATGTGCCAAATAGGATTTCTGGTATTTTAGGAAAATGTGTGGTAATTGGTTTGTAATTGCTGTGGAGTTATTTGACAATGGCTTCGAAATTATGAGTTTCTTGGGGACTTGGGATAGGCTTTGCTCTTCTTGTGTAGACTTGAAGAGGTTTAGTGATAGAAATAATATGTTGTGCTTGTGCTGATGCAATTAGGATGTCAAGAGAGAAGATATCAAGTTCATCAAATATTTCTTCTATTAGGTTATTCTCCCCTGAAGATAAATTATGGATTTTTTTTAAAAAAATTAAAAGTGACATCTATTGAAGTGAAGAAATTTGTGATGGTTGAATAAAACATTTAAAAAAAATACACTCAAGTATCATAGAATCATGTTTGTCTTGACATTGTTTGTGTATGTGAATATATGCACAACCAAAAAATTTTCAAGGAAGATTTTGCGGAAAAAATATTTGAAGGGAAAAAAAAAAACTTAGCTAGTTAATTTTTGTGCTTTTGAATTTAATCACTTGTGAGAGTATTATATTAATGAGATATATGAAGGGTAGGGAAACTTATTCTCAATAATATTTGGCAATTTGATTTTTGAAGAGAATAATTTTTGTGACTTTTAGAAGTTAATTTTTTCTTTCTGCCGTCTCATTTTGTTGCAAGTGTTAGGGCAAGAGGATTAGTGAATAATAAGTTTTTTATTAAGGAAATAATCTTCCTAACTTTTTTAACTTTGACACGAATTTCATTATTATTATTTTTATTATAGATAAAGATTAGAAGAATACGATCGACATTGGATAATTATTTGATAAGACAATGCACAAATTGGAAATTTAACATGATCGAAATTTTTACAGTTCAACATTCCTCATTTGAGTTTCTACGATCCTTGAAGATTCCAATGTTAAGGATGCCCATGGAGGCTCTGTTGCATGGAGCTTATTCCACTTATTTAGGCTCATGATTGTTATTGCAGTCTTCATTTGCCAGTTTGTTTATCCAAGTGCTGGTTTCTTGACAACTTTTAAATCTATTCATACACCCTCTCCACCTTATGATTTCTTGTAGACAACAAACTAATATGCTGTTTTTTTGGGGCATTTACATACAGACCAGCCAGTTTTTATGTATTTACATATCAAACACCTAAGCTTTGTTTATTACATTTATACCACACAAATCTTTCATATCACATAAAAAATACCACCATTTTAAGTTTTAAAATGTGAAATACTATTTCCCATGCATAGTCAAGGAGGTATGTGTGTAAAAATTGAAGTTTTGGTGTTAGCTATGTAACTGCATGGAAATTATGTGTTCTGTATATCTTCCTTTTTAAAATTAACTAATCTGGTGTTTTCTCTTTTTGGTCTGGGGTGTGTGTTTTTCTGAATTGCATTTTTGTTGTTAGCTATGTAATTGTCTGGAAGTTCTTTGTTCTGTCTTTCTTCCTTTTTACTGTTAGCTGGTTTGGTTCTTTGTGTTTTGGCCCTGTGCTTAGCATTTTGGTGTATTTCTTTTTTGTTGTGCACCGTTTCATAATTTTCTAGTTTTTTTCACATTCCTTTATGAGTGTCCCTGATAGCCTTTTTCGTTATTTGGGCTTTTCATTTTTGCATCTTTTTCTGTTTTCTTTCTTTTTTATGATGCCTAGTTTTCTATATTTCTTTTTTTTTTGTTTTCTGCTTCTTTCTTGGTTTTCTGACCTTCTTCGTTTTTTGAATCTTTTATTGTTCCCTCTTTCTATGTTTTCTCTGTTGTTTTTGGACCGTGCTTTTTTCTCTTTGTTTTGCTTGTTTTTTCTGCTTTCTTCTTTGTTCTTCTGCGTGGTGACCTTGTGTCATTCGTTCGTGAGTTTCTTGGTGGTTTTGTCTCTTTTGTGGTTGGTCCGGGGTTTCTTCCGTTGGAGTTTCTTGGTTCCTTCGGTTTTGCCTTTCTGCGTCTGCGCTGTGCGCTTGTTTCACTCGGGCGGTCCTTTGTTGGTGGTTTGCGTGATTTTGTGGCATCTACGGAGATGATGGCTCCTTATTTTTTTTTTTCTTTGGGGATTCGATCCGTGTAGGGGTGTTGTGGTCTTTTTGGTTTCTGGTTATGTCCGGCTCCTCTCCGGCATGATCCTATTTCTTCTTCTTTGTTTTTTTTTTCTTTTGCTTTTTTTTTTGTTGCGCTTCGCTCTGTCTATTGCTCTTTTGGTATTTTGCGTTTATGTTTTTTTCTTGCGTTTATGCGGGCTCTTCTTGTTTATTTTTGTTTTTTTTTTTTGTATTTGAAGGTTTAATTACATAGGGCGCTCTCTTTGTATTTCTCTTTGTTTTTGTGGTGTGTATGTGATTTCCTTGTATTTATGTCGTTTGTGATTGTTGCATTTTGATATTTGGGTGAGAATTTGAAAAATGAATGAAAGAGGGCACTAGATTTGTAAATACCAATGTTTTTGTGCTGTGTATGTAATTGCCATATACATAAATCATTTGCAATTGATGCATAAAAATTTAATATGAGAAAAAATTGTATAAAATCAAGTTTTAATTGCTGTATGTATGGCTTGAAGCTGGATTTATTGTTCAGAAGGATATCTATAGCCTTTATGTGCTGTACTTTAGTGCTAGTTGGCTTTTGTTGTGAAATCTTAGTCATCTTTCCCCAGCAGAAGATATTACTTCTGGTATATCGGGCGTGTGGTCGACGGAGTGGATTGAATCACGCTTTGGGATGCACGGCATGATGCGATCCACGCTGTCGTCCGCAGGTCCGGATGTAATAGTTTCTCCTTCTCTAGGGCCTATAAAAAATTTGCATGTTATTTCATTAAGAGTTTTATTATAAGTTTTAGGTTTCTATTTATTTATTTATTTGTTAGAAGTAAGTGTTGCCTATATGCTGTATTTTTGGAATTGGAACTGTGAGTCTTCACAATTAAATTATAGTGCAGTAGGGGGCATTTACTTGCGTACCAGACAATTCTTGTGTATTTACATATCCAAGCCCTAACATTTTTCAATGTATACCTCTCTAATCTTTAATACTATGCCAATAATACCACTATTATTTGCTTTTTAAAAGTGAAACATACCTTTCCTTGCATCGGTTTTAGGCCAAAGTGCTGTGTTAGAAATGTAAATGCATAGAAATTGTGGTATGTATGTATGTATATATATATATATATATATATATATATATAACATATAATACCTAAAGTTTGATGTGTAAATAGAAAAGAATGGTGTGGTATGTATGTAAATGTACCTGCTATTGTAATGACCGGTGAATGTGGAGAAAGAGACAATATTTATTTCCTTTTAATTAAAAAAAAAGGTGGTGAGGAATTGGAGCCTTTTAAATAATAATAATAATAATTGTGATCCACAAAATCTCCACTACTGAGCAAATCTGGCATGTTTATTCAAACCGAACTCCTTTATATTTTCTCTAATTTATTGAAGGGAGGTGGTGTACTGCTTTTTTGCTCCACATCTGTTGGAGAATTAAAAATTAAAAATGAATTAAGCTAAATTTATTTAATTACAATTTAATTTAATTTAATATTAAGCCATTAAAATTGGTAAAAAAAAAAGATATTGTAGGTTAAATTTTATTTTATAATTAACAAAAAAATAGGAGTTTTGGGGTGTTTTTGTAATTTGTTTTTTGTAACTTGATTAGCCTAAGTGCAGCGGTCCTAAAAATACTTTCGTCTTTTATTTATTTAAATTTAATAGGTACCACACTGCATTTACGTATGCTTCTTCAAATAATTGCAGCTATCGTAATGAGGTCACTAATGTAATCTTTCACTTTACTAATCAATCATTAAAATTTTAATTAGTCCCCCAAAACTTGATATTAATTTGAATGGTTGATGAGTTCAAATAGTTAGTGGATTGTTTTGGGAATTAGTTAAAAAAAGGAATGATTTGGAGATATTAATTAATTTAAATTATTATATAATATTTATTAATTGCCTTGACTGAGTAACGAATTGTTAGTCTTGATGAGCTGTTCTTGTCTTTAGCTCTTCTATAATACATGGTTTATTTTTTTAATTAATGATATAACCAACATTGATTTTTAATTGGTCATATTTTGGAATTGATAAATATATAGTGGAAGTCAATGCTATAGAAGAAAAAAATAATAAAAATAATTCAAATAAGAGATTATATAAAAGTGTTGTATTATATTTAATTTTTTATGGTATTGTGGTTTGTATTGATATGATTTGAATTTAATTTTATTATTATTTTTTATTCTATTTTGTTCTATATGAATTGATTTAGCTTGAATTAGAAAGGAAAAAAAATAATTATGGATTTAAATTTATTCATATAAAATTAAGATAAATTAATGAAACTTATGTAGTTATCTTAAGGATTTGTTCATGAGCAATTTATAAGTAATTCATGTTTTTGTCACGTGAGCTAAATCACAGCCAGTTAATAAAATACTTGCAACAATGAAGCATCACACTCCAGCACTCATCATTCCAGGGGAGAGTCATAGAACCAAGAACTTTAAGCTTCTGTCACTTACCACATGGGAAAGCATTTTTCTGCTGGCGAAGGAGCCTTAAGTCACTCTTTGAAAGATTGAGTGCGCAGAGTGGAGGAGTCACAACATGAGATCCTTCAGCTCATACATGAATATGAGCTCGATAACCAATGCCCACACAACCAGTTTAGTAGTCGACGAGAAATGCCCCGCTTGAACACACTTGTACTGAGCTACCTTCTCGCGATGGAACATTTCCTCTATAAGATGTCGACCTCATTGATGCCAAGAGTTCCACTCATCAGTCCAACATAGTTAGTCTGATCGCTAACACTTTGATCCTCACGAAAAAATTAGTCTACCTGCATCTTGCTGATGCTATTAAAAACTTGATCTGCGACAAGCTATGACGTCTGGTTCTAAAAAAGTTCCCTTTGAGAGATATGGATCTTTTCCCCATTCATCGCAACTTTCAACAATCTTCACCTTTAGCCTACGCGGTACTCCAAACCCCCATCCCAACAAGTTTCAAGATCTCGAACATTGATTTCTACAAAGAGGTAACTGACCCCCTACGAGCACATGGACCACTATCGAACCATCGTGCACATTCAGTGAGCCTCTGATATTCTTCTCTATCAAGTGTTTTTTGTCAATCCCAAGGGGGTCAAGCTTGCACCTAGTCCAATTGTATCTCGAAGGAGCACTATTAATACCTTCAACGAACATGCCAAACTATTCATGGAGCAATTCATAACGATCAAAAGAATCATAAAAGATTCGTCTCATCTCTCAGGAATTCACCAGATTGAGGGCGATTAACTCAAGGGCTACTTCAACTGGTTCTCCACTTAAGCCCATTATATTTTATAAATTTATCCTTATCTTTAAATAAATTTAATAATTTTAAAATTCATCATGATAAAAATTGAATTTTGTGAATGTTGGCAACCAATTTGTCAATAGGCCCAAAGTAAATAATATTTTAAGTATGAGATATAAATCTAAGCTTGTTGACAAAATGAAAATATCTCAATTTCATGAATGAAATATTTTTTTTTTCATTGAAATTCATCTCATTTAATATCATGCATAAGCGAACAAAAACAGTAAATTAATTTACTTATCAACAACTATATTGAATTTCTTCTAATTTATAGATCATGTGAAGATTTTAAGCTTAATGATAAAAATATATTTTAAATACTTTGCAATTAGGGCTGTGAAAACAGCTCGTTGTTCGCGAACAACCCGTGTTTGGCTCGTTAAGAAGCTCGTGTTCGGCTCGTTCGCTAAGTTAACGGGCCGAGCTCGAATAACACACACAAATATTTGTTTGTTCGTGTTCGGCTCGTTTTGGCTCGAAATATTACTAATCAATTATATATATAACTTTGATGAGTAGTATTTTTTTAAAAATTAATTGACTACAAGACTATAAAGATTTATAATCATTTAAAAGTATTAATGAAGAAAATAGAATAAAAATTATTAAATTCGATTCATATCATGTTTTAAATATTGTCCCAATCATTAATATCTTATGGCTACGTGATTAGTGTTGTCAAAATGATTCTTTGTTCGTGAACGACTCGTGTTCGGCTAGCTAAGCAAACGAGCCGAACACGAACAAACTTTTTAAGTTTGAAATATAAACGGGCCAAACATGAGCTGGGCTTGGGCTCGCTCGTGTTCGGCTCGTTTACACCCCTATTTGCAAGTAAATATGATAAAGAAATTTAAATTTAATTCATTTAATTAATAAATAAATCAACCCCGAAAATTTAACAAGCCATTCGTCCATTATTCACTAAGGTTATTTTGGTACTTCCACATAGATTTTAGGAATAATTAATAATATCTACATCAAAACAAAATGAAGTATTTGTGTATAACTAAATTTGCTGAATATCTCAATAAATCTCAATATTCTTAGGTTTATATATGTATATAAGATTGTATACTAAAAAATAGTCTGCGCGGATCTTGAGGCAATCTGATAGTTGGCCACCTCACTTCAGTCGACCGACCAAGCTCTCTCTATCTGCTACTTTATTTCAGTCGGTCGACCAAATTTTTTCTTCGGCCAACCGGAACTGGACGAGGGGCTCCCCCATCAAGGCAACAAAACTAAAATATCCAGTACCAACGTTTAAAAGCAAGGGTAATATTGTAATTTACGTTTTGGCTCTTCTATCATCTACAAATAGGACGACCCTTTCATGTAAAACGAGCTTTTTGATTCCCTACTTGTAACATTGTGTTTTGTGGGATAAAATGGGCAGCCGAGCCCGTAGGTCACCTCGATTCGTCTTCGTGGGGAAAGTCTTTCTCTTCTTTTTTCTCTCTTGAGTTCGCGTTTCCTTGTATTGCGCTCTATTTCTTAGGGACGGGCAGGGAAAAATTACTTGAAGGGATAAACTACATACATAACATTTGACATATTGATACTTTGAAATGAAGGACCGATGTCATTCATTTAACTGTCGAACCAATGCATTTATGCATGTACCCAATTTTGATATCTGAGTGGGAATTTGAAGAATGAATGAAAGATAATGTTTGATTTATAAATAGCAATTTTAATTATATGGGGGCAATTGCATATAAACCACCCAAAAACAAGCTATTTACAAATCAACCACCCTCTTTTATATATTTTTCAAATTCTCACTCGAATATCAACATTGATGATAAAGCCATAATTGACTTTTTTTAATTTTTTATCAAATTCTCAATAATTTGATCGTGACACGATTGAATACATGACTTCGAAAGTTCAAAAAAATCACTAGATGCTAAATTTGTAAATAGAATATTTTTGGGTGTTTAATTTGTAAATAGCATATTTTGGATAATCTGTATGAAATTATCCTTCTAATTTATGCTGCGTAAAGAGGCGCTCATGAGCTTCCCGCGGTCAGTCAAGATAGCCGGCCGCGGCCGGCGCTACCCGCCAATCGCCGGCGTAATGTATGGATTACATGCGGCCCCATTCGCTAAGCCTTAAGCCTAACCCTAAGCAAAAAAAGTCGACTCAATTTAATGCAAAATTCATCAAAAAGTGCTGAAATTCCCAATTTTTTTCCCCCAATTCAGTAAGCGCGTTTGTTTGACTCACGCACAGGGTGAGACAGAGAGAGAGCACGAATCCGCACGTTAAAATGACCGTCGCATCCATCTTCTTTTTCCCCCATTAACCGCTCCATTATTTTCCTTTGCTTCGCTTCCATAGTTATCATCGCTCTTCCCGTGAAAGCTACTACCTTTTCTTCGATCGAATTGGGGGTTACATTTCGGAGCAACTTCGCTTCAATTGGGAGAAGGTCCCTAGGGCTCATCAGACTTGACTTTTCTTTTTTCAAGATTCAATCCGGATTTTGGTTTTTGGTCCGCTATTTTCAGAATTCTCCTGTGTTCTAGATAAAGCTTCAATCTTATTGAGGAAAATCACTCGGGAAATAGCTTTGTGGATGGCCAGATTCAGATGCAGAGGGTGGAAACGAAGAGTTGCAGAGAGCTTTAACGCTTGAAGCTGATGGGGAACACTTGTGTTGGCCCATCCTTCTCTAAAAATGGAATCTTGCAAACTTTTTCTGCAAGTTTATGGAGAACTCAACCTCACGGCGATGATGAGCTAGCGCCGGCTAAAACTGGTGAAGCCGGAAAGGAGATCTCTCCTCCTCCTCCCGCGAGATCAGATGGTGATGCCCCCAATCCCCTCCAACACAACCCTCCTGAGCCTGTCAAGATCCATGAATCTGACTTAAAACCTGCTAAACCTCAAGGAGTAGAGGTGAAGCCAACATATGAACAATCTCCTCAAAATCCACCAAAGAAACCCAGACATGTATGGAGAGTACCCAGCGCTGGTCTTCTAGCTGGCTCAGTTTTGAAGCGAAAAACCTCAAATTTGAAGGATATTTACAGCTTAGGACGCAAGCTCGGTCAAGGTCAGTTTGGCACCACATACTTGTGTGTGGAGAAAGCTACCGGGAAAGAGTATGCATGCAAATCTATAGCTAAAAGAAAATTAGTTTCTGAAGAGGATGTGGAGGATGTGAGGAGGGAGATTCAGATAATGCATCATTTATCTGGGAATCCAAACGTTATTTCAATCAAGGGAGCTTATGAAGACGCAGTAGCTGTTCATGTTGTGATGGAGTTGTGCGCAGGTGGAGAATTGTTTGATAGAATTATTCAGAAGGGCCATTTTACAGAGAGAAAGGCGGCTGAGCTCACAAGAGTGATTGTGAGTGTTGTGGAAGCTTGCCATTCTTTGGGGGTTATGCATCGCGATCTGAAACCAGAGAATTTCCTCTTTGTTAGCCAATCTGAAAATTCTCTTCTCAAAACAATTGACTTTGGGCTTTCAGTATTCTTCAAGCCTGGTAATTCCTTGTTTATATCCGTTAATTCAGATTCAGAAACTTTGTTAGCTCTCATTTAGAAGATCAAAACCTTCATTTTTTTTTTTTGCTTTTCCACGATCGTTTGCTTGTTAAAAAAAAATGTCTTTTTTTCTTGTATAATTATTTATTGGCAGTTATTTATTTTAGGGGAAGTGTTTACTGATGTGGTTGGGAGCCCTTACTATGTTGCCCCAGAAGTATTGAGAAAGAGGTATGGTCCTGAGGTGGATGTTTGGAGCGCAGGGGTTATAATTTACATTCTTCTCAGTGGTGTGCCTCCTTTTTGGGCAGGTTCTGATCCATCTCTAAACAAAGTTTCTATAATGTTTTTATAAATTTTGTGTTCTTTGTTGTACCAATTGAGCTTATATTTATGCTTCTGGTTTTGATCAGAAACCGAGCAAGGTATTTTTGATGAAGTTTTGCATGGAGAGCTTGATTTCGAATCTGATCCATGGCCTAGTATCTCAGATGGTGCTAAAGATCTTGTGCAGAAAATGCTTGTCAGAGATCCAAAGAAGAGATTGAAAGCTCATGAAGTTTTGTGTGAGTTCTCTCTCTATCAGATCCAAAAAAAAATGCTTTTTTTTAATTATTTTGAAAATTTCTTCTTTTTCTTTGTTGTAATATTGATGAGGTTTTGTTTTGCAGGCCATCCATGGGTGCAAGTTGAAGGTGTGGCTCCTGACAAGCCTCTGGCTTCTGCAGTTCTATCTCGCCTGAAGCAATTCTCTGCCATGAACAAGCTCAAGAAAATGGCTCTCAGGGTATGTTCTCAGAAGTCTGAAAACTCTCATCAGTAGATTTTATCAGAGATAATTGTATCTGTTACAATATAATTTTGCTTTTTTTTGTAGCTTTAGTTGAATTGATGCAAAGTTTATATGAATTGTTTGCATGCATTTTGCTGTACATTCCTACCACCCAAATATTTTATATTACATAAAGAAAAGACCACTATTTTAACTTTTAAAGAGATATATAGGCATGTATGTAAATCTTCCTAAATATTCTCTGATTTTTTCTCTTATTGTGTACAGGTGATTGCAGAAAACCTCTCCGAGGATGAAATTGCTGGACTAAAACAAATGTTTAAGATGATAGATACTGACAACAGTGGACAAATAACTTTTGATGAACTTAAAGTTGGATTAGAAAGAGTTGGTGCAAATCTCATGGAGTCTGAGATTTATGCTCTCATGGAAGCGGTGAGATTGCAGTGCTCAATAGAATGAATATAAAGCTCGGATATTCGTAGAGCGTATAAGGCTTCTTATGATTCATAGACCTTGAGTTTGTAATTCTCTTCCTCGTGCTTACTTTATTCGTTGAATTCACTCTTGTAGGCTGATGTTGACAACAGCGGCACCATCGACTACGGCGAGTTCATAGCCGCAACAATGCATCTAAACAAGATCGAGAGAGAGGACCACTTATTCGCAGCTTTTTCATATTTTGATAAGGATGGCAGCGGTTACATAACGCGCGACGAGCTACAACTGGCTTGCGAAGAATTTGGCATAGAAGCCATTAGATTAGAGGAAATTATCCAAGAAGTTGATCAAGACAATGTAGGACTCCTTAAATTTGGTTTTCTCAATGCTAAACATTAATTCTTTCATGATTTTCTTGGGTTTAAACTTTTTGGTTTTGTATTTTGCAGGATGGTCGGATTGATTACAATGAGTTTGTAGAAATGATGCAGAAGGGTAATGCAGGGTTTGGGAGGAAAGGTTTGCAGAATAACTTCAGTATTGGTCTTAGAGAAGCTTTAAAGCTTGGCTAGCCCCACAGGTAGTATGATGGTTTTTTTAAATTTTTTTTACAAGTTGTCATTATTAGATTCTTTTGTTTCCCAAATTTGGGTAGATTTGGAATTATATGAGTTATAAAGATTGTTAACCTCAAGATTGAAGATGAACATTTAGTTTACCATATATACATAATGAAATCCTTTTATTGTTCCATGTGTCCATTTGAATTGAGAGAATGCAATTTTGAATTGTCTGAAATTCGAAGCTTACATGTATTTTATATATAGACACTATACTTTCATATTTACATGTATAATGCTCAAATTTTTAATATCACATTAAAATAGCACTATTAGTTATTTTAAATAAATATATGTATATTTTTCATGCATGGTTTTATTGCTCCAAAGTGTTACAAATAAAAAATATAGAAGTTTGGGTGTTGGATATATGAATATAGGGTTTAGGAATTAAATTTAGGATTTAAGGTTTGGGGTGGAATGTAAATTTTCCTAATTTTAAATATGAATGCTCTTGCAATATTAGCTTCTGACTTTGAGCTGCTCAGACATTGTACTGCTTGTTCTTGGTCTTGGTAAAAGAATAGATATTTTCTTAGAGAGTGATGTGTGAAATTTTATAGAATATGTGATGCAGGAGCTATTAGGTAAATATTATAGCGTGAAGAGCTGCAGGAGCCCTGTTCCCCAATTCTATCGTCTGGGTCGAACTGGTCTAGACATGGGAAGGCCGACCGACACTCTCACATTGGTTTGGCACCACCTTTCTATAGGGGGATCTACTCCTAAGTATCTAGGGCTTTTTTATGTTATTCTTTTGTTTTAGTTTTGCAGTTTTTTGTGTGTTTTTTTAAGATAGCCATCAATATCCGTTTTTCTCCCTTCAATGACTGTTTTGAGGGGATTGAGTGGTCATGCTTCTATTTCTCTCTCCTGTGGTGGTGAATATCTTCCTTATCGCCTTTCACATATTTCCCAACGATGCTCTTGACCATTCTCTATCATTGCAGCTGCCCCGAACAACACTTTTTTATTGTTTTTCACAGCAATCTTCCTTCAAGCCCTTCGTACTCCCTGCCACTTTCTCGGACAACGACCCGTTGCTGTCCTGCAGCCCTCTGCTTCACCCATTCATTGTCGTCATTCGAAAAATAGCAAACATGATGTTTTCTTGTTGTCTCCTGGCTGTTTCAGCCTTTAGTAATAATATTTGATTTTCCTATTGTAGTTTTAGTTAACTTTGATATCATTTGGTATCAAAGCTAATCTAACTCTAATCCTATCATAGAGTTTCTAACATCCCCCATATCTTCGCCCACAAATTTTCTCCCACTCTACATCATCCTATGTACTCCCTTCCACCTATTCAAACTCAAATCATAATTATGTCACCAAGGAGAAAATATTCAAACGTGGATCAGGAGTTTACAAAAGAAGAAAAACATCAATAATTCTGCCAAGTGCGCTGTAACTGCTCGATGAAATTGAGGAAAGGAGACCATCATGACGGGTCACCCGTCTTCACAACAGTGACTTGATAGATCAATGAAACAGAGTGGATTTGCCACCATACAGATGTTAGGAATGAAGAACCTCTATCCCAAAGGCTTGACCCGAAATATCAGCTAAGCCAAAATTTTGAAATACAAGTGGATTTGCCATATTTTGATCACCGCATGGATGAGAATGATGTCATTGAGTGGCTTTGGACTTTAGAACGTGTTTTTGAGTGTAAAGACGTCCCACTAGATAAAAAGTGAAACTAGCCGCCAACAAGTCAAACAAGATTGCATCTCAATGGGGGGCGAACTTGAAGGTTCTTCGCAGCGAGGAGGGAAGACTAAAATTGCTACATGGTTTCAGATGAAATAGAAGATGCAACATCAGTTTTTACCAGCTTGCTACAAATCAGATGTTTAGACCCCAATTTCAAAAAGTGGAGAGACCACATCATCAGACGACCACAACATCTTACAGGTAAGGTTTTTACAGCAAGATTTTACAACCAGAGTATGCTAAAGAGAAAATTCAAATCAACCCCACCCGAGGAGAAAATGATTCAGAGTAGAGAACAAGTGAAGTGAACCAATATTCCTAAATTTGTCCCAAATATAAAGCTTTTCACATGCCACAGATTTGGGCATATTAAAGCATATTACATAACCAATATGATGCTATTTTTCACTTAGCAAAAAGTTGTAGAAGAAAGGAGCAACAACACATTTGACATTGAAAAAGGCGAGGACATAAAGGAGAATGACCAAATCTCAATTGATGAGGGACGAAAGTTTCAAGTTGAGGCCACAAGGGAGACTCTAATAGGATTCATATTGGCGGTCGAAGACGGTCCTAAGTCCGAGGAATCAACATCGGACACCCGACAATCTCAGATAAGATAAATTCAGAATATTCAAATAGATTATTTCCTTCCTGAGTTGCTCCTCTGCTAATGGAGGTCCAGTATGTCAGAGAAGAGGTTTTGTACCCCCAACATATGATCAGGTAGAATATATGAACCACATTTTTGGCAGTTGTTGTCGGAGCTTAGTGGGGAATAAAATTCTTCAATGGGATTCATGCCCTACCAAAGGAGAAGAAACGACCTCTCCTGAGTGGTTGTCATAAGGTTTGTCCCAAATTTGAATCCTCCTTGTTTACCGGATACATCCAGTTGAGTACAAGGAGGGGAAGAAGCAAGTTACGAAACTAGTGGCTCGAGAGTTACTTTGGGATAATCTACGATTATATGTAGTTACATATCAGTTTGTGCCAAATGTAGATGGATATTTGTTCAATCAGGATGTGTTTTGG
This sequence comes from Phalaenopsis aphrodite, assembly GCA_003013225.1. Lineage (NCBI taxonomy): Eukaryota > Viridiplantae > Streptophyta > Magnoliopsida > Asparagales > Orchidaceae > Phalaenopsis > Phalaenopsis aphrodite. Next base: position 2,627,337 of record NEWO01000035.1, on the reverse strand, counting down.
AATGACATTGCCGACCAGAGTGACTTACTGGAAAGTTACAGTAGCTCCACCACCTTCAACATGAACGGCCTGACTACTATGAGAGGGACAGAAGCTTCAACGAACGAAGTTGAATCTCCTCCAACCCCGAGAGACTGTTTCATGAGCTTTCGGGAACCCCCTCCCTTCTTCTGCAGCTTATGCTACAACGTGTGTGCTTAAAAAGCTACGAGAGCCTTGTTCAGTGATTCTATCATCTAGACCAAATTAATCTAGACTTAGGAGGGCTGACCGACTCTCCCATGCTGGTTTGGCACCTCCTTTTCATAGGGCATCCAATCCAAAGTATCTATGGCTTATTTATGTAGTTCCTTTATTTTATGTTTGTAGTTTTTTTGTGTGTTTTGCTTAGGACAACCACTGACATTTATTCTTCTCTCTTCAAGGGTTGTTACTAAGGGATTTGGTGGTGCTCCTATTATATCCCAAAGTTGGTGATTATCTTTCCTATCCCCTTCCACATCTTCCCCCAGAACGTTCTCGACCATCCTCCATCGTTGCAACCACCCCGAGCAAAACATGTTTGCTATTTTTCACTGCAATTTTCTCATTTCATCTCTTCTTGCTCACTTCAAACGCTTCAAACAGTCGCCCTTTGCTTTCCTTCATTCCCTTGCTTCGCCCATTTGCTTTCATCTTTTGAAAAACAACAAACATGTTGTTTTCTTGCTTCGCCCTTGTCGTTCTTGCCTTTCCCACCATGTCTCATTGCTCTGCTTGCCAGCCCACTTGTTGCCCTCGCTATCCTAGCCCTCTGCTTCACTTCCAACGTGATTCTACCCACCTTATTTTCTATCACAACTACCTACAACCCATTTTAGCCACCTAGCCGACATCCACTACCAATGGATCGAGCCTCGGTGTGAGTTTGTGTCGTGTCTGTTGCAATTTTTCTTTTAAGTACGAGCAAGGTAGCACTTTGTGAAGTGTAACCCTTCACACTCGTAAAAGTAAATTATTTTTTTAATAAATTTTTCTTTTTTTTTTTCGTTTTGGGTTGTTTTAATTTTTTGAAATGTTCATTTTCTTTATGTTATAATATAAATAATTATTAATTGTACTATATAAAATAATTAAAGAATAATTTCAAGCTCAATAAATGTTAAATGATATTTTAATAGGGAAAAAATAATACGATTATAATCGATCATTTTGAAATTGTTAATCATAAATTAAGCTAATTATTTAACTATTCAATATATTTTTTGACAACAAATCATACTTGATGGTGGGACCTTATTATTTGGGCCAAGTGCTTCATTTCGTACAATTAAACTATATAAGCTCGTAAGTTATTAGCCCATTGGGCTTTTTCTGTTCGGCTCAACAGTCGTCTAATGTCTGGGCTATTTTGTCCATCTTGTTATGTTCTGCAAAACGGTGCAGAAAATAAATTCACATAATAAATATATAATTAAATATAGGAGAAATAAATCAATCAAATTAGAGCTACAATTCAACACAACCAAATCCTACATAATATCTCGTCTAAAACATAGAGTATTAGAGCAATCAAATTATGAATATTTCAAATATAGAAAACATCTTTTATTTAAATCTCATCAAATTAAGTCATAATATAGAAAAATCATATAATTACATCTCATCAAATCATTCATTTTATTAATATATATGGGCTAGTCTCAAATAAACTTATGAAATTAAAAATGGAGAAAATAATTCAAAACATCTTATACTTAAATTGTTGTCTTAAATCATATTCAAAATATTTATTAGCTAATTGCTATGGCATATTGACTAGTTGAAAACATTTTTTATATTAATTACAAGAAATTAATTAGTTTTAAATATTCATTCTATCATATGATTCAACTTCTTCTTCAACTAGAAAAATTATTGTATCAGGACACCTGATGCATCAGGTGTCCAATGACAAGGTGCCACGTGGCAACCCGGGCCCGAACCGTGTATGTCAGTGGACTCAAATTTTAAATCGCCAAAATCTTTTCGGTTGAAGAGCCATAGTTAGTTTAATCCTAAAGTTAAGCTTTATTATTACATAACAATTATTGGGTATGAATGTAAATGTCCTTCGCGGAAAATATTCATCAACAATTACTTTGTAGTCTTTATAGTCATTTTACCTTAACTTAATACTAATCATATTTTGTACTTATCGTTAACTGAAATTTATGCCCAATTAATTATCTTAATCAAATATTTTAGTGTTATTAATTTCTCATAAGAAAAAAAAAAAAGGGGAATCCAACCTAGTTGATTGTGGGCCCGCCAGAACGCGGAAACAGCTTTCGCCAGCTAATCATCTAATGGTGTGGGCCCTGACTGCACCGGCAGCAATTAACGGCTGAGATTCACTCTTAACGAATCAAGGAAGCCCGCTTCGTCTTACCAACCGTCTCTCTGTCTAGACAGTCAAAATAAGAAAAAACAAAGGGAAGATTTACAAAGTCAGTTCGATTAAAAAATAATTAATGAATTATACTTAAATATTTTTTTTAATAAAAAAATATGTCTTAAATAATAAAACAAATAATTTTTTATTAATTATTTACTGAATATCCTTTCAATTTATCATTACATTATAATTATTACTTAAATAAATTTTGTTCTCTCTTTCAGATTAATCAAACAAGCTCTTAAACCACTTGAACTACATGTCGAGGGTGGCCTGAGGGTGGCTCGAGCTCGAGCATAAGCTCGACTCGACTCACCCTCTCAAATTTCTCATATCAAGTTAAAAATAGCATTATTTTTAAATTTTAAAAAAATTAAAAACATATTTTCATAGATAAATAAAATGATATATATATATATACATTTTATATATCTCGCTTGTACAACATTGTAAGGTAGGCCAAGCGTCCAACAATTTCCATATATTTAATTATCGTTTAAAAGTCTCAATCATTAATATATATATA
>NEWO01000035.1:2595538-2624210 GCA_003013225.1 Phalaenopsis aphrodite | reverse complement strand
TATAGCTCTTTTAGAGACATATTTGTACATGCAATAAAAAATTTATTTCACTAAAAATATGTTTTTTTTTTTTTTTGTATATTTTTAAGATGATATTATACAGCTAAATTTCTGCATTCATTTACCAGTTGCAGATCCCTTAAGTTAGAGACCCGTCTGATTACTATTCACTGACCAATATCAAGTTGCACATTTCCATCTTGAAAGAGAAGGGTTGGTCCAACCATGCCCAATTGCCTATAAACTCTATGTTGTTAATCCCCGTGACTCCAAGTCATTCCTCCTTCTATGAGATGGGTAACCCCTATTATCTATATTTATTTTCTAATATCATGCAATTAATTTTCCCTCGATCAAAGTAGCATTGTTCCAACATCCCATTCACACACAAATTAGGTCATTAAGTTCCCCTTCCTTTAAGAAGTTATATTACTAAGATTTTCCTCAGTTTTTTGTAGACACCATGTCCTCTTATATCCCCCTCGTGGAAGAAGAGCATTATTATCTCAACCATCTCCAACAACCAGTTGATTAGATGTCACCTTATTCATTCCTCTTGGGAAAGCACAATCCTAACTATTTCAATCTCATATAGACTCTAGTTAGATAAATTAATTTCCTTTCTTATTGGATCAAGGTTACATCAATTAGTTTTTACTATTCATAAACTTTAGGTCTCTGTTTTTTTTTCTAGAAGGGTACGGTATTTAGCTTCTTTTATTTTATACCCCACTCAAGATCACCCAAATTATTCTCTGACTATCAAAATCATTTTGTATTACTCATTGATTCTAGTTTACTTATCCCTCTAGATCCCCCATCTTCTATACATCATCTAATTTCCCATACTTTTAAGACATAAATTATATCGAATTACTTACATCACAAGTTGACTCGAAGATATCAAATTCAATCTTCATGCATTTGATTACTTTTAAGGCATTTAGCGTCTTTTATTTTATACCTAACTCTAGATCACCCAAATTATCCTCTAACTATCATAATCATTTTGTATTACTCATTGATTCTAGTTTACTTATCCCTCTAGATCCCCCATCTTCTATAAATTATCTAATTTCCCCTGCTTTTAAGACATAAATTATATCAAATTACTTACATCACAAGTTGACTCGAAGTTATCAAATTCTATCTTCATGCATTTGATTGCCTCAATCCAATTGCTCGCCAATTTTTGGTTGCCTGATTTCCTTAGTTAAAAAAAGTAGCTTTTCTAGCTTTATGTTATGTATAGAGTCTATATTTTCATGAAAAACATGGAAAATATATAGCTTTAACTATTGATGGCTATCATTTAAAAATTTCATTCACAATTTGTTTTTCAAAGTCCGTGCAACCGAAATATAAGTTTCATACAAAAAAATATTTCTCACATAAACTCTCATGTTTCTCTATAAAAGAAGAAAAAATAGATCTTTCAAAGACCTCACAATAAGAACCAACAAAAATAAAAGTGAAATTCAAAAAAGGGTAGGCCTTACTCAACAAAGAAAAGGGGCATTGTATGTATGTGTAAGGAGTCCCCTACTTATTCAAGAGAGATTCTTTATTTATAGAAAGCAAAATGGACTTAGGAATCTATTTCTCTCATTTGAACTCCCACAATTGAGAGAACAAACGTTCATAAAATAAAAATATTATCTCCTACAAATTTATTTATTTATTTATTTTCCCTCTGAGGAAGTGGTTGCACTCCCCCACAAAAAAATTTAGTTAGTACATCTCATTAGCTTCAACTATTTACAAAGTATAAATCATTGAATCACAGAAACTTATATAATTTACTAATAATATTTGCTCTTGTTGACATTTAATATTTTCTAAAGTATTCTTATCTTTTGCTTGCTAATTGTATCCCAGGCATGAATATAAAGATCATGTAGGCCATAAAGCTTGATAAAAAAAAAAGTTATATACTTTTAAAGAACTTTGGGCTCAGTATAACATAAATGTGAGGTGCCTTCAACCAACAATATTTGTTGAAAGAACACATAGGACATTTCAAATCCCTGAGAGGCTGAGCAAAATAAGACAGAGTGAATATGTATGAGAGCATTGAGAAGGTACAAGATGCATTAAAGAGAAACACAATTTCAATACTAAAAAGTATAAAATGATCTAGTAAGCTGAGATATTGCAATGTGTTAATTAACTTTCACAACCAATGAAAGATGGCAAACATAAAAGTTTTCAGTTATGACTACTAAATGACTATATCAATGGCATCAACATATCTTAAATAAGATTAGATCAAACTCAAGCACAAAAAAACATAGAAAAACAAAATGAAAGCCCTATGGGTTTCAAATGCTAGCACAATGACAAATTGTAGGCTTGCTCAGGAATGAAGAAATTTTTGCTATATTACATAGTATAATAATGAGAAGTAAAAAAAAAAAACAGCTAAAAATACATCTCATCTCCACATATATCACTCATTAGAGTAGGAAATTGCATTCTCGCTTGATTAGAAAAAGAATTGATCATATCCTTGTCATGTCAACTTTAGATGAAGTGTAACATCTTTATCAACCTCATTTGAGATTTATTACATTATTCAACCTTATTGGAATTATAAATATAAATAAATCTCATCAAAATCAAAATTTTATTATCATAATTTTTTTTTTAAATATTTGTGTTCTCTTTCAAGTAATTCAATTCACCTCTCTTTTCATTAAAAGAATAAACCGATGGTCACCTCTCACGCTCAATTCTTAGGGTCTGTTAGGGAAGAAAATATTACGTCCTGAGTGCCGACGTAAGCTGCACCAAACAGTAATTATGATCCACCGAACCGTTGTTTAGACGCAACTTGTGTCCGGACTCTGAACATAATATTTATTCCTGTTAGAGACAACTTTATGTCTGCTTTTGAGTTTCAGACCGCCAACACAACTCTGTTTGTTTCAACCTAACGTGTTAAAGTATTAAAACTATAAGAAAACTATTATATATTATTTTAATATAGATACATATAGATATATATATATATATATATATATATATATATATATATATATATATATATATATATATATATATAATATCATATATTTTCTACCTCATGTTTTCTAAATAGTTCACGAGAAGCATGCTAGATATTAATCAGATGAAAATTTGTTTACAATGTATTTAATGGTGAATTTATTAAATTGAGAGATGCCATTAATAAGAGGCATTAATTAATTATAATTTAAAGGGACATTTACACATACCAAACATTTCTTATATATTTAACACCTAAAATTTAATATTTACAAGCATACCACTCAAATTTTTAACATCACATAAAAAATATATTTACTCAGGTAAAATACGCCATCAAATACAGGAGCTTTTTACAACACCAAAATTTTATAGATGTAAATAACAAAGTTTAGGTGCTAGTTATGTAAATACATAAAAATTGTGTGACATGTGCATAAATTTCCCCAATTTAAATGTTATATTATTCATACTCATAGATAGGCGCATTAAAATTGCCCATCCTTGAAACTATTATTTTTTATATTATATTACTTCTTTATTATTTTTTATATTATATTACTTTATAATAAATTATAACAGCCTCTACCTCACCCTAAAAGAATTTGTTGGGATATTTACATACATACCAAACAATACTTATATATTAACATACCTACCACCAAAACAATTCATATTCACGGTATAATTTGGACAAATATGAAAAAAAAGAAAATAGAAAATACAAATTAATTTAAACAAACATGAAAAAACTATATTTTTCTCACGGCTTTTAATGGGACAAACGTGGAAAAAAAAACAAAAAATAAAAAAAAAACTTTGGTTGGCTGCAATTTTTATTCCAGTATAGGATTAATTTGAAAAAAGATGAATAATTCCAACAAAAACCATTTTTTTACACAATTTCAGCACGAACCGTCTGAATCGAAAATACACAAAAAGCAACACCTTTTTTTTTTCTTTTTTGCAATTTAAACCTCGCGTGTCATTACGCCAAGAATAAGGGGGCAATTCGTCTCATTATTGGCATGCGGTAAAGTGAGACGGGTCCATAAAGACACCCAGCGCATGGCAGCCCAGCTCCAGCAGTTTTCCTGAGGTCAATAATGCAAAAATAAACTTTATTAGATGGCGCAATGCGATTCTATGAAAGAAAATACAAAATAGCAATTAATGGGCGTACTGAATGGTTTACGAATCTCTTAACTTTGTAATTAAATGAGAATTTGATAGCGACAACGTAACCTTCAACAGAGAAAATGTGATCTCCGGATGGGAAAGTGATGTATTTATGAAGGGAATAAATGGTTGGGTGTGCAAAAATAATTATGGATGTTGATGTTTGAACCCGTGACAATTAAGATATGAGGCGCAAATATGTAAAAATGAAAACTGAAATGTTAGAGATATGTAAATAAGTAAGAAATACATGGTATGGTTGTAAAATTTTCTAAACTATTAAATTTAGGAAATACAATATTTCAATATTTAATATACATTAAAAATATTTGAAATTAAATATATTTGTAAGCAAATAATTTTATTAATATAAATACAAAAATATTATATCAATAAATACAAAAAATAAAAATAAAAAACATAAAATACCAAATACGCCAATAAGTCCCGTGAATCGTGATGACAGGGAGCTTTATTAGTGAACTGGCAGATTGCATGTGCTCACCTGACAGGTGCACTTACCGCGTTCAACAGAAGGTAAGCTTTTCCAGTTACATAAGTAAATGAATAAATAAATAGAGAAAAATGATGCGACGGGAAGGAAAAGCGCGTCCTAGCCGGAAAACTTCAACTACGGCGACCGGAAAACAAGCCAGACGAACCACATTACATGAATAATAGATGCAGTAACAATCTACTCACCTCTCCTCAACTTGGTATCGGTAGCCTTCACAGAAGGCTTCTTTGCTACAGCTCCCGCCGGGAGGGGCGAATCCTCGGGTGGGAACAGCACCGTATCAATACCCTGAACTGAGATCCTCCCATCAGTGTAGATGTCTGGATCAAACAGATAAGCGGATCCCTCTCCCTGCCCAAACTTCACCGATCCATCAGCTTCCCTCGCTACAATCTTGTGCGGCAGACGCAGAGTATCGTACCGCACTTTTCCAAACCGCCGGACAGCATTGTACATGCTCTCTTCCGTCTGGTACTCCGGGATGAGATGGTAGTAGATGATCTGCTCCGGTGCACCTGGCTCACTGAGTTGATCAGCGGTAAGCCTAGCCATGGCTTCATCGTTTGGGGCGAGGACGGTGAGCACGTAGCCCTCGGAGACTAATCGTCCCATTTCGGTTGCTAGGGAGGTGAGATTGACAAGAATGTCGGCGAATTCTTTGTATCCGCCGTAAAGGATGAGGGTTTGGATGAAATCCTTGATCTGGCGGTGGCCATCGAACCAGTGCTTGCCAGATCCAGGGCCAGGAGCAGGGGCGGGTGCTATTGCAGGGCCTGGAGCCAAGGCATCGTAAATGGGGAGTGCGGGAGGAGATCCAGCCGGGGATGGTGAGGCCAGTTTTTTGAGGCGGTGAGTACGCGGATCCACCTCCGGAGCGCCGATCGGAAGCACGGCGGATATGTCGGCGAGATTTCGCCGACGATTGAAGTCCTGTTGAACGGATCGGGGAACAAGAAGGCAATCTATACCGTGAATGACGCCATCGGGGCGGACGACGGCGTCGGGCTGGACGATGGAGGCGAGTTCGACGAGGTGGTGGCCGGATTGATTGCGGGAGAGGCTGATTTTATCACCGGCAAGAGTGCGGTGGTTCGCGGAGGGGAAGGAGGATGGAATTAAGTTGGGGACGAAATGTAAAAGAATTAGGGTTTGGAGGGATTTGAGGTTGCGGGGTTCCAGGAGGAAGCGCTTGAACTCAGGGTCGAGGTCCCGTTCGAGAGCTTCGTTGCGCGGCGCGAAGACGGTGATGTTATGGCTGCCGACTGTTTCTTCTAGGGTTTGGAGGAGGAGAGCTTTTTCGATGAGCTCTGATATTTCGGTGTAGTGAGAGTCGAGGAGGGCAACGAGGATGGAGTTGGAGTTGATTTGCCCGGGGCCGGATGAAGAGTGAGGAGAGGACAATGCCGGTGGGATGGAGAACAGGATTAGGGCTGAAAAGATTGGGTAAAGGATGGCCGTCTTGAAGGGGGAATCCATGGCGTTGTCGGCGGCGAGAAGGGAAGTGAGAGCTTACAGAATCCTCCCCTGCCTCTACTGCTTTCCCCTTCTCAAAGTGGGAAGATGGCGTAGGTGGGCATTAACTAGCCTTTTTTTTTTTTCGAATTTAATCATATTTTCATAAGAAGGCAGCATGAAACACGTGGCGAAATCAGAAGGGTTAAAGAGGCTGCACGGAACACGTGGCGATATCAGAAGGGCGAAGGACAGGCTGGCGACAATGGGAGCCGTGCACTTTTGTCGTCGGTTGTTTTATTTATATTAAATCCTGCCTGCACTAATTTGAAGGTGCTAGGGGCCGATGTACAAATACAAAAGATTTGTGTGGTATGCATATAAATTTCACTTTTTTTTTTCTGTTTTGGCTTTTGTCTGTCTTTCCCGCGTCTTTTCCCTCGTTTCTCTTGCGGCTTACAGGACCTGCTGTAAATGGAGTATGGCTTTTTAGGTTTTGTTTGGGCAGGAGCAGCTTATTGAATAATTTGTTAATTAGCCGATTAAAAATAATTTATCGATAAACTAGGTGTGGTAATTCTTATAAATTTTTATTTTCTTTAGAAATATCATAATAAAAAAATTGTCACTGCATCTAAATATGTGCGATATGAAAACGTTGTTTTCAGCGTTTTGAAAACAAACATAATTTATCCCAACAAGTTAGGTGCGTTTTCAAAACTTCACGACATCAAATAAACTGCCCCAAACTAGCCCTAAAAGCTACTTAATCTAAATTTTAAGAATATGTTTGTTTAAATTTTTAAATTTTCATATTTAATTTATATGTAACTTGTAAATTTAAGTAGCACTTAATTTTTTATATAAAATTAATCATTTAATTTGTACATATTTTCCATATAAAACAAATTAATAAGGTGAAAATTTAAAAGAACTTTTATTTTTTTATATAAAGTTATTAAAAAAGATCTTACGAATTTAAATAATATTGACTATTAAATTTCATATTAACATGTAACTAATCAATAATAAGTAAATAAAATAATTTGTAAGTTAAAAGTAAGTTTTTTTATAATAAAAAAATTATAAATAAGTTTAAAAAAATACTTCATTAAAATAACACTATAAATTTTTTTTTTTAATTGATGTGTATGTTGATACAACAACAACAAAGACAAATTTTTATCTCACAAAGTGGGGTTAGTTACATAAATCATTTTTTTTTCCATTGCATCCTATTGAGTGTCATAATTTCATTTAATTTTAACAAGTTAAGATCATTTTCTATAAAATATGTCCAAGTCTTTCTAGGTCTACATATGCATTTATTAATATAAGTAGAATCTAAAGCATCTACACTCCTAACCAAATCATCTGATGGTCAACGTTTAACGTGACCAAACCATCTAAGATGATTCTCTTTAATTTTGTCCCCCGCTTCAGGTCACCAACCCTATGACAGATATATTCATTTCGCATTTTCTTTCTAAGTGTAAAACCACTCATCCACCTAAGCATTCTCATCTTGGCGACATATAACTTAGTTTTATACTTCTCTTTTAAAGGCCAACATTCAGTGCCATAGATAATTGCAGGTCTCACCACTTTCTTACAAAATTTCCCTTCAGTCGAAGTGGTACTTTTCTATCACACAATAAGCCCGAAGTGTTCCTCCACTTCAACCAACCAACTTGGATTATACTAATAACATCCCCATCCATATCACCATCACTTAGAACAATTGACACGAAACTAAAGCGTTCAAACCCTTTGATAATTTTATCACCTATAATTACAACTATGATGCTAGAGTTACTATGACTAAAATTGCATTTCATGTATTCAATATTAATTCATTTTCCTGGTTTAGATATGTATTTGCAGACTTGACTAACATTATGAGTCAAATTAGGACGAGTACATATCATTACATATATTAAGCAGCCAACTGCACTTACATATGAAACTTTTTCCATGTATTCGATTTTTGTATCTATCTTAAGACACTATTCTGAAGAAAGCTTAAAATGATTTGCCAATGGAGTGCTCACAGGCTTTGTTTTGCTCATCTCAAACATGTGTAGTACTTTTTCAACATAGCCTTGTTGAGATAAACACAGTCGTCTTAAGCATCTATCTCAATGAATCTTCATTCTAAGAATCTTCTTCGTAAGACCCAAGTCTTTTATGTCAAATTCCAAGCTCAATAAAGCTTTCAAACAATGATATCATGCATATTCTTTGCAGCAATTAGTATATCGTCAACATACAATAGCAGAAAAACAAAAGAACCATCATTAAGGCTCTTGACATAGACACAACAATCATACTTATATTGATTGTAGCAAATTTCAATCATGTAGGAGTCGAATCGCTTGTATCATTGTCTTGGAGACTGTTTCAACCAATATCTCGATTTATTTATTCTGCAAAACAGATGCTTCTGTCCAAATTGAGTAAACCCTTCTAGTTGCTCTATGTAAACCTACTGCTCCAGATCGCCATGTAAAAATACAGTTTTAACATCCATCTGCTCCAGATGCAAATCTTAAATAGCTACTAATGCAATCATTGCTCTGATTGAAGTATGTCTGACCACAGGTGCAAATATTTCATCATTATTTATCCCCTTCTGCTGTGAAAATTTGTTTGCTACCAGTTGAGGCTTGAACTTTTCCCCTTCTTTTATGTTACTGTTGGTTTCTTTTTGTACAACCACTTGCACCAAATAGTCTTCTTTCCCTCATGAAACTGAACTAGCTCTCATGTGTGATTTTTTCTGCAAAGACTCCATCTCCTCAACTATTACAGTCATTCATTTCTCTTTCTCATGGCTGGCGATAACTCATTGAAAGGTGTCTGGATCATCACTGCTGACAAGTCTAAAACCACAGTTAAAAAGCCTTTGCAACGCTAGCAATTACAATGATTTAAAATCTGATGCAATGAAAATAGTAGTTTTTATTATTGCGATAAAACCCTTTTTAATAGTGGTTGTAATGGGTCGCGTAGGTCGTAGTGGTGAGGTGCAAGTTGAGCGCTTTAAGAGTCGGAGAAAGTTACAATCTTCAGGGTGCATTGTTACACTATTTTCAGGATACGTCGTTGCATCTTTTGTGTGGTGCCTTGTCACACCGTCATTGGCGGTGTCGTTGCACCGTATTCATGTTACATCGTCACACCATATCAAGAATGTGTTGTTCCACTGTTTTTGAAATGCATCATTACATTTTATTTATGACGTGTTATTACACTGTCTGTGAGATACATTGTTATATCGTATTTGGGGTGCAATGTTACACATTTATGAGATGTTTCATAATTCCGCAACACAGAAAACATCGTTGTAAGTACCAGGAGGCGCCCCATGATGATCGATGGTGGCAGAAAGGTGATGGTCAGATTAGCCGAGGGTAGTGACCAGAGGCTGTGGCGGTGACCGTCAGAGGCAGTTGTGGCTGTCAGAGGCGGTTATTGGTGCAGACGATGGTTGATGTCGCCTAGTGGCAAGGATTGTCGAAGTAGGAGGCATTCGCCTGATCTATAAAGCATAAGCGATTCTGGACTCCAGCTTTTCTTCAAAGCTTCAACCTGCTGCTGGCTTAAGACCTCTCTCCCCTCTCGAGGGGGCATGACTTTATTTATAAAGTCCAGATTACAAATAATGAAGAAATCCAGACCACTAGGCTCATTAGATTCGTACTGTCGAGACACTCGATTTGTCTATAAGCATGTCATGTTTGGAATTTGTTAGACCTTTCAACTATGTCCAAAAAACTTCTAAGTGATTTAATGACTTGATTGGGGGTAGATTAAATTTGAATTGAAGTGATTTTAGCATCGTTGGATCCACCTTGCCGAGTTAGTCAATTTGACCGTAAATTTATTTAAATCAAAATTCTCGGTAACTTTTAATTTAAATTTGAACATTTTTTATTTAAAAAAATCATGTCGAAAATTATATCATATCATGAGAATCACGTCGTTATTGATGCTCATGGCATGTCAGTAATAATGTATTTTATAGCAATCATTTAGACATATAACCACCAAGGTTAAGTTGCAGAATAGATGAGGGCAGAATCTATATTAAAATTACTTAATTTTTTATATTTTTTAATGCTGCGATAATATTAAAAATAATAATAGTCTAAACTATATGTAGCTAATTTAAATAATTTAATTTTATTTTTAAAATTAATCATTACCCGATTCTTTATCAATATGGGTGGAAATGAGCTGTCTTGGTTTGCTTGCTGACCTAGGAACCAATAATTTGTGAGTATCAAGAGCCATACCCTCGACCGGTGAAGATACCGACGTTCCTCCCGCCCAATAAACTCCGTTGGGTCCTTTCATGGGTCCCAATCTATGGTGACGTTCCAAGTGTCGGTGGCTGTATAATTGGTTTCGTTAATGTTTAAACCCGAATTTATCACCCGGTTTACGCTTTAAATAATTCGTAACTTTTTAATATTTACGCTTCAATTGTCTCATTTGTCGCTAACTCTCATGAATGAATTAAAATAAAATAAAATAAAAACATTTAAGGCGAAAAACAGCGAAGTGCACGACTAGAGTTGTCAAAACGACTATTTATTCGTGAATGAGCTGAACATAAATAATTTTTTTGTGTTTGAAATATAAATGAGTCGAGCATGCGTTGTAGTATTTTTTAACAAGTCGAATACGACTTGAGCTTGAGCTCGCTCGTGTTCGGCTCGTTTACACATTTATTTGCGATAGTTAATTGTTTTTTTTTATTATATGTCAACAAAAATATGTTTTATTTTTTGTTTTTCTAATGGAGTTAAAAGTTTTGACAAAGAAGTTATAAATTTATATTGTGACTTAATTAATATTTGTAATTTATGATAATTTTCTTAATAATGAATAATTGAGCCCTTTTTTTTTTTGAAAAAAATTACCTATGTATCACTCAATTCTTATGTATTTAACAAAGTGTTGGTTTGGTGTTGGAACCCCTGATAGTTGTTTTATGATTAGTGCCCCCTACAAGATGAGGGGTCTTGGAAGAATCTTTAGCTTGAGTCGAAATAACTGGAATTGGCATTTAGGTTGTATCTTGGTATATCGGTTGTTTGGTCTTGAACTGGATGTGATGAAGAGTAATGGTGTTGTTGTTGGGTATGATTACATAGAAAATGATCATCTATCTCAATGTTTTTTGTCCTCCATGAAAAAATGGTTTCTTGGCTAACATGGTCATTAATATATTGTCATAATACAATGGAGTAAGTTCTGATGTAAGCACACTGATTTTTTCTATGAGTTGACGTAGCCAAATGATATCAGCATTGACAATGGCTAAGACACAATATTCTTCTTCACATGAGGAATGAGCGATTGTCAACAGTTTCTTCAATCCAAGAGAAAGGAGTATCTCCTAGAAATGAGCACACTCCTATTGTGGATTTTCTATTGGTTTGATCTCCAGTCTGAGCTGCATATCATAATTATGAAATTGTAGGTTTCCAAGATTGATTTGCAAGGCAAGATGACTTGTGTCATTTAGGTAGTGAAAAAGATGTGTGAGATAGGTAGAATGAGCGTCGGTTGGTATATTCATGTGTTGGCACAATTGATTTACAACATAGGCGATGTCTAGTCTTGGATGATCAGGTATTGGGGTGATCCCTCGTGGTGAAGATACAGTACGGGATTATGAAACAATGGATTATCCACAGTAGAATTTGTATTTGGTTTGGGCATATGAGTGTCAATGGGGCTGCAATCCTGCATTCCAACATTGTAAAGATTTTTTTTTTTTTTTTGCATTCCTTTGTTGGCTTAGAAAGAATGTGTGATCCTCCCTATGAGTGTCAATACCGAGAAAACAGCCCATCGGGCCTATGTGCTTAAGCTAAAAACCAGGTAGCGAGATCTTCCTGGAGATGAGAAATTTGTTGTGAGTTGTTGTCAGTGATGAGAATATCATCTACGTAGATAAGGACAAAGATACAATCATCATTTTGAGCATAAATTAACATAGATGGGTCAGCCATATTGCTTTGGAATACACTGGATATAAAAAATGTTGACAACATGGAAAATCATTGGCGTGGAGCCTGTTATAGACCATACAATGATTTCTTGAGTAAGTAAACAAAATGGGTAAACTGAGAATCATGAAATCCTAGTGATCTTCTTATATAAATGATTTCATTTAGTGTGTCATGGAGGAACGAGTTCGATATGTCAAATTGAAGCTTCGACCAATTTTGAGGAAGAACTATAGTAATTAGGATATGAATGGTAGGCATCTTAGCCACACAGCTAAATGTATCATAATAATTGATGTCATATTCCTGTCGGTTGCCTTGGGCAACAAGGCGAGCCCTTTATCTAGTCAGTTCTCCCTTGGAGTTTACATTGGTAGTGTAAGTCCACCTTGACCCAAGAATGACTTGATTGGGTGGTTTAGCAACTAGAATCCATGTGTTTTGTTGTTGGAGGGCTTGGAACTCTTCGGTCACGGCTTGTCGCCAAATAGGGTCATTAGATGCTTGAGTGTATGTGTTAGGATCATGAGGATGGTCAGAGGATGGTCAAGTCGGTGACTGAGATTCAATTTCTATATTGGTTTGAGATGGCTTGTTTACAACCTAGTGCGCATAGGGTGATGTATCAGTTTGATGGTTATATATTTTTACAGCCTAGTTCTATGAAGAAATATTTAAAATATTTGTATGTTTAATGAATCTATAAGTATAGTACATGGTATAATGAGAATAATTTGGTCAATATGCATATTTAATGATTTTCTTTATTCGCATTATTTATTTGGTTTTGAATCTTTATTCGTACTTGAATTACACCTTAAGAATAGAGTGTGAATAGGAGAAATAAACATACATAGACAGATGAGAAGGAATGAGATGTTTTTGTATGTAGTATCAATTAAATTTAATGATGATTAATGTGAAACAATAATGGTCGACTATAATCAATTAGCTTCATGATTTGCACTTGATGAACATCCGACGAATCGACATCTACCTGAGCCGTCTCCAAAATGTTCAACCTCTGATTCGGCCGGCTTTTGGGTCAGTTGGCCTTTTGTATACCATCGCTCAGTCATTCTTGATTCTACTGATATCTTTATTTCTTCTTGTAGAGCTCTGTCAGGTGATACGTGCTCTTAGAACAGTTCGTCCGCAAAAGATCTGGTCGAGAATATTTTTATTTTACAACGAGGTATAGGGGAACCACCGAATTTCCGACCCATATTTTTGCCTAAATAATTTACAAATTTATATTAATTTTATTTGACTCCCACCAACTTAATAAAAAAATAAAAGGGAGGGAGGAAAGGGCCACCACAACTGCAGCCATGGCTATGCTTGATTCTTAGCTTGAACTGTCGGCCAAGCAAAGCCAACTTATTTTATATGCCAATAAAAGGGCATTTAAACACCTACCTCCTAAATATTTACATATCTATCCTTTACATTTTACACCAACAAAAACCATATCCTCAAAATCACATTAAAATATCACTTCTTTTGAACTTTAAAAGGTTAATAAGCCTTTATATGCATAAGTAAGGACATGTATGAAAAAAATGAATTAAAAACAAAAAAGAATTGAGGGGTGTATATGCAAAACTTCAAAATTGAAAAAAGATAATCTTTATTTTTTACATAATTAACACCTAAACTTTATTATTTACATTTATATCATCCAAATCTTTCATATAACTTAAAAGAAAATTATTATTTATTTTTTAAATGGTGAGACACAGGGTGGTATATATGTAAAAATAGAAGTTAGTGTGTTAGAAATGTAGAATTGAGTGGTATTTCTGTAAATTTTTCAAAAATTTGGTTCAAAATATTGTTTAAGTTTGTGGAAATTGATTTATTTATGATATTCATAATAAGTGGATTAAATAAGATAACAGAAAATATGTGTGGGATATTACCTCATAAAACATGATAATATTTTTATGAGGTTTAATTATTTAATTATAAATTTTATATAAAAAATAAAAATTATTGAAATGTGAACGGGAAGAAAAAAAAGGAAGAATTACATTCATACCCCTCAATTTCTACAGATTTGCATATTTTTGATGCTTGAACATCAATTTTTATGTATATCACATGGCCTATGCATAATAATGTGTATTTCACTTCTTTAAAGTTTAATAGTGATATTTTTTATGTGTAATGAAATATTCGAGCGGTATAAATGAAAATGTTAACTTCAATTGTTAGATATTTAAAGAAAGAGGAATTGGGTTGTAAGTATGTAAATGTTTCAAAAAAGATATATGCATGCGGACACCAGTAATATGCCGATACGAAGAGGTTATTTTGAGGTTATTGATGTGAAACTGTGGAGATTATTGGGGGTTTATTGCGGGAGTTAATGCAAGGGTGGTACCGCGGAGGTTATTGTGTGATTATTTTTGTGAAATTGTAGTGATTAGCGGTGAGTTATTGGAGAGTTATTGAGGGTTCAAGAGCGTTATTTGAGTTAATGCCCCAATAACCCCTCAATATTCTCCCAATAACCCTCTCAAATAATATGTGGTTCCACTTTAATAATCGCTGCGGTTTTACTTTAATTTTATTTAGTTGTGTCCGTTAAAACAGACATGACTAATATTACAAGAGTTCACACATAGAGCTGCGTACATACTTCGTATCAAATAATTTCTCAAAAAAAAAAAAAAAATGAGGATGCCTCGAGGTGAGATGTGTGAAACCCATCAGTTATGGTGGGCTTGGAAGAGCAGTAGTATACAACATAATTGGGCTCTTTCAAGTTAAGAAGCCGCATGGCCCAAGTGGTAGAAAAATGGAAGTAATATACATTATGTTTGATTTCTTAAGAAATAAAAACACTTTGGGGATAACTCTTTGACAGTTTTTAGACAATATTCTACCAATTTCTTAGGAATTATAGCACATATATTTCACCCAAAAGATATTATTGTAATTAGATTTTATTTATATTAATTTAGTTCGTTCTAATATTTTTTGTGACTTTCAGGGGGACTAATTTCTCTAGACATTAGAATCTCGAAAGAAAATAAAGCACGAAAATCTTTAGGGAATACAACAACATCCTATATAGGGGGAGGCAACAAAAACCCATATCAAGGGAGGTAACAACAATGGGGGAGACAACAACAACGTATATCAAGGGAGCCAACAACATCCTATGTCAAGGGAGGTAACAATAGCTTACTTATGGGGAGGCAACGACAACAAACTTTGGAAAATGTAACAACAACGTAAGGGGGTTGTCAAGAGTAGCTAAGGAGACACCTTAATAAGGAGCAAAGTAATGTGCCTTTCTCTCTATTCCAAAGGTCATATTTAAGGGAAAAAATTGAAAATTGGCACAAAATCTGAGCATTTAAAAAGTTTGCTTTAAAAATCACTCATCGTGCACAATGCGCAGAACCTCGTGCAAGCACAACCACGTGCACAACACACGCTCATGTAGCCACATACAACTTCGCACATGAGTGGTTCCTCTATCCGCTTACCCGCTTTGCCAGCCGTTGGACCGCTGTCATTGTCGTAGTGCCCTCATCATTGTGCTACCTTTGTCGCACTCTTATAGGTGCGAGCACTATAGCGCAAGCACACACACATCTGTTTGTCATTGCACGTAACATCACGTTCCTAATTGCGTCAATACCCATCTACTAACCTCATCACATTCTTAAGTAAGTAATACATGCACTTGTGTATTCATACATGCGTGTCTAAATGACCATTGTTGCTTAGCAACCATCGTTGTAGCCATCAGAACACTATCACTAGCTATCGCCAAACCCCAGCTGCTTGACTACCATCATTGTTTTCAATGTCATCTTCAAACCACAATTGGTTGACCATCGATAACCATGAAAATAACACTATATTCAAGATTTTATTATGTAAATTTTTTTATCGTTTAAAGTTATATTTTTGGACGATACAAATAACATCGTCTGAAAATAGGAGTAAATTGATTCATCATCAAGAAAAGTTATCATCCAACACGAATCTTGATGCAGTTTCTTAGTAATAAACATTTTAATTTCAATTTCAAGATCATCTATGGCTCTAATCTTAGTAAATTTATAGTTAAAGTAATGTCTCGACAAGATGAAACCAATCATACAAAAATTGTTTCGATTTGAGCCCGATCATGCAATTGAAGCAATATTGAAGGTTTTCAATCGACAATTGAATATTCAAACAAATTTCAAATTTGACATATTTATAGTTAAATCAAACTTCTCGATGAGATGAATCCAAAAAGCTTAAGCTTGCTGAATTGTGAGGTCTTTAAGATACCCAAATTCTTTTAAACAAAATTTAAAGGAGATCAATATAGATCATCTAATCAGGTGATTGGAGAAATTATTAGTCTAAGATCAATATGTCCCTTCCCTGCAGATTACAAATATAGCTCCACTCTCCATTTGAGAGGAGAAGAGAAGAGGAGGAATTCCAGAGCACGATTTGAACTGAAGAACCAAAGATAATTTAGGCCAACGTAGTCGCTGACCACCGCCAACAGACCATGCTTCTCGCCACCAACCTCTACTTGTAAAGGTCGTATCCCAAATATGATATAGCATGTCACAAACAACTGCTATTTCTTACCGTCGTAATCAAATATGATGATTGTTCCTGACAATTGTATTTCTATGTAAGTATTATATGTAGTGTAAATAATAACATTGCACTTACGCTTGTGAGGAAACAGTGTACCTTTATACTGTACTCTTATAGTGGATTTCTTTCACTAAGCTAGGCCTTGCGATAGTTTTCTTTTCAACGTGTCTTCTCTTGCTATTTTTTAATCAGCTACGTGTGTTGAATTTTCACGTAATATTAAGACAATAAATCATCACTCAATCATTGTGAGTTTTTCAAAACTAAACAATATTTATTTTTGCTTCATTCTTATAACAATTCTAATTATGTTTTTTTTTTCCTTCTATCCTGTTGTGAGAAGAAATATAATTTAGCGCATGAATTACTATTAGCATATGAAATTATTTTATTTTTTAAAAATCCAATTATGGAGCCGTTTGGGGCAGCTTATAAGTGCAGAGACGTTTTTGGAAACGTCATCTAACCGTTTGGTTTGCACGTTTTTGAAAATACTGTCTGCAGCATTTGAGTTTTTTATACTAAACACAGACCGTGTGTCGACTCTTACAGTCGACCTGCGAGACATGTTTTAGTATAAGCCGCTTATCCTAAAATTTATCTTGAAACACACAAAATGCCCAAACAGACACTATATCTTGGCTCATCAAATATGAAATTTATCGGTTCCAATACCACAAATATCAAATTTTATATTTCAATTTTCAACGCCGCTCATTCTCCGATTAATGATAATATAATTTTCATATTTTTGTATTTTAAAAGGAAAAGGAAGACTGGCGGGAACCCTAGCCATTAACACTGTTAATACACCATTCAAACGCCGTTACATCCTTTCTTCCCTTCCCGGCACACTCCGCCAGAACCCCCCGCCAGAAAACTCGAACATCTCCAAATCCATAACATCCGCCGCCGGCGACGAATCCCGCCACCTATTCCCGACCAACTCCTCCTCAACCCACTTCGACAACTCAGTATGTGCAGATCCACCGATTCCCAATCCAATAAACGCCGCACGCTTCTTCGCTCGCCGGAGGATCGCTTTGCGAAGCGCACAGCGACAGAGACTCACCGGGAGCCTGATGGAGACGAGGATGAGGATGCTGATAATGCTGCAAGGGCAGCAGCAGCAGATTGCGACACATTCTGCCGTTGTCCCGATCGCGATCTCTGCGACGCCAGATTTGAGCTTTGATTTCTGCTTTACGATCGCCGGAGGGGTTCGGGAGTGGGTGATTTGTTGGGACATTGAGTGTTGGTGATTAGATTCGATGAGCGGTGGGTTCATTTTGGGACGGATTGAGGGAGGGAATCGAAGGCGGTGGGGTGGATAGAGAAATTGGGGCGGCGGATTCCGGCGAGTGGTGTTCAAACCTTCCGATTCTTCACCGGAAACAGCGAAGTCTAGCTCCGGACGGCCAAGGGGGAGAGGGAGGACGTGGGTGTGGAATTTAGGTTTTATAGGCTAATGACGTTGGGAAAAGGAAGATTTACATAAATATCTATTAATTTTTATCTATTTGCATTTTTATGCGATTAATCATATTTTATTTAATATTTTTATCTTTTAATGCAAATTAAAAGAATGAAATCATTAACTTTGAAAGTGCTAAATTAGTCCTCATATTTTTTTAATATAAGCAATAGTCCCCACTTAGGGTCTGAAATGACCTTTTGGAAAATGTCTAGGTCTCATTTTGTCACTTTTTTTAGATTTAGAGTTTGTCTCGGGCAGGTTATAAGTGCAGCAGTATTTTTGAAAACACCGTCTAACCGTTAGTTTGCGCGTTTTTAAAAACGATGTGTACTGCATTTGAGTTTTTTATACTAAACACCGGTCGTGAGTCGACCCCCGCGGTTTACCCGCGGACCGCATTCACGATAAGCTATTTATCCTGAAACGCACAAGCTGTCCCAAACAAACATTTAATGTTATATTATCTCATTTATAATTTAAGAACTTCTTGACTTGTAAACAAAATGTTTATATAAAAGATTTGAAATAATGTACTGTCATAATAAATTTAGGGTGATTAAGGTGTTCTAAATATAAAAGTTTAAAGGTTAATTATGTAAATACATAAGAATTGTTTATATCTTTCTTATTAAAAAAATCACGCTATCAATTAGTTTAAAATTTAAAGAAACATTTCCAAACATACCATATAATTCCAATGTATTTACATATTTAAAACACAAACTTCAATTTTTTACTTATTCTTGGGGTGGTGGGCAACCCAAGACTTAAATAATGTTTTTCGGTTATAAATCTAGTCGTTATGAGACTTTTTGTCCGTGACACTCTCCTCCACCCAATCACGTGACGCCCTCCCTCGCCACGGATCGGCTTAACCGATGGTCTCACTGGACCATGGAGAGTCCACACACCTGACAGACAGTAATCTGCTCTGCTACAACTTATGACAGTAATCTGCTCTGCTACAACTTATGACAGTAATCTGCTCTGATACAACTTATCACCTCACAAAAGAGCTATTTTGGAGGTGACATTATGCATACAACGGTAAAAGTGAAGTTTAGGTGAAAGATATGTAAAATAATAAGAAATTGGTGGTATGCATGTAAATAGAGACCAGATATCAAATATTGGCTTTTTGTCCATATCTTCTAATTTAAATAAGTAGCCTTTTTTTTAATTTAAATATATATATATATATATATATTTTGTGGAAAAGTTATAAATATTTAATTAATAACCATGTATTAAAATAATTAATCTCCTGACTAAGTTTTCACTTTTTTATCACTTTTTTTATTAAAGTAATTATAATAAATTATATATTTAATATGATCAATTTCCAGCTGACACTTTTTTGTCTTTATTGTTTGAAAAACTCCACCTTCGTAAGCTTTTGTTGAAATAAGATGGTATAGATGTAAAAATTAAAATTTTAGGTGTTAGATATGTAAATACATAAAAATTAAGTGGAATGTACGTATAAATTGAGTTGGACAGGTAAGATTTGTGCCTGCTTGATTATTTGGTTAAGTTAGATTTTTGCTTCAAAATTACAGCTGAATTGAGTTAGTTTGATTTGATTTAATTAAAATTATAATGGAAAGTTAATGATAATTAATGGATTAATTATAGAAAAATAAATAAATAAAATACAAGGGCATTTAGAGTCATACATACCATAGATTTACATATCTAACACCTTAATTTTGTATTTTACATTTATACCACCCAAATCTTTAACATCACAGCATAAGTATCAGTATATTAATTTTTAAAAAAGTGAAATACAACTTATCTTTCATAGGTAAGATGACTTATATGAAAGAATTTACATTTAATTGTTGGATAGATAAATGCATAAGAATTGTGTGGTATGCATAAAAAAATTTATATAATATGAACAGAGGGCTCTTTCTAACATCTATCCAGACGAGATTTTCAAAACTCAATTTCTTAAACAGGTCAACTACTTCTGAAACACCAGCTTTTGAACAGTAGATTTTCCATAGCAGCATCCGAAGTCTGAACTGAGAGTTCGTACAGTCACAACGGAATAAAATTAACCGCACTCAAAGTAATCTAATTCATGTGTTTGATCAACTCAAATAGAGAAGAAGACTTTCTTTATGTACAAGTTATAAAATTCTTTAATAAGATTTTTAGACAGAAATGCATCAATGTGACACATAATAAAAAAATGATTAACCTAAGTAAAAAAGTGCACCAAAACTACAATTTAGCATCGGGATTCTCTAAAAAAATAATATTTTAGTTTTACATTAAAAAAATCTCAAAATTAGAATTCTAATTGTTGTATTTCATAAATTTTAGATAGTTTAAATTTGTAATGAGTAAAAGAACTGAGTGGTTGAGCGCCAAAATAGGGGGCTAGTTATAGTATTTCAGGAATTTCCATACCGACATTTACAATCAACAATTAGTGCCAGTCTAATGCAGCTTAAGAACGGTTTTCACTATTTTAGTGGGAAATCAATCTATAATCGAGTATCTATCTCAAATCAAAGCTAAAGTTGATCTACTGAAGATGTAATTCTATATACATTAAATGGTTTGTCTCCAAGCTATGCAACATTCAAAATAGCCATCAGAACGAGCCTTCAACCAATAAGCCTTGATGATTTATAAGTTTTGTTGTGTAATGAGGAGACAACCCTCGCAGATGATGCTACTAGAGCCGCTTAACTCTCCAACACATATGATCCCACACTTGCTTTAAACATTGTTTGCGACAGATCCCAAGGTCGTAGATCCTATTCCATTCCGAGCAAAGGTCACAATTCTTCATATCTGCATAAAGGAGGTCGCACAACTCCAAAGGCAGCTATCGAATGTCATATATGTTGGAAATTCGGACATTTGACAGTTCATTGTTGGCATCGAGGTAAATTTCAATATGTTTATCCTACTCATTCAACTCAAGCACTATTTGGTGGATCTCCACAACAAAATGCAGATTGGTTACTTGATTTCAAATTTCCAACATTCAACCCTATTATAGGTCTAATTACGTTTTGCTCGGAAACGGTCAAGTGGTTCCCACATGTAACAGTGGCAAAGGAATCTTATCAACTCAAACATGTAAGCTTCACCTTTCTAAAATATATCATGCTCCTAAATTATCTCATAATTTTCTTTCATTTCATCAATTAACTCGTGATAATCATTGCTCTGTCGCAAGTGATGCTCATGGTTTTCAAACTAAGGATCTCAAGACCAACTCCATGATACTCTAAGGTCAAAGTGTTGTTGCGGAGTCTAGATATAAATCAAACAGGAAAACGATCAACGACGAAGCAAAAAATAGAATGAGAAAAATTTCACATCACAAACAGTAACACAGCGGAACACACAGATTTATGTGGTTCGGCAAATTGCCTACTTCCACGGAGTTGTAGAAGATTTTACTACTTGAGGAATTTACACCAGTCGATCACCCCGACTTACAAGAGGAATCTCTCACTATGTTGCTCTCTCTTCTTCTCTCTTAGTTCTCTCTCTACACCGAGATACACTGAAGAAACTCTACACCGAGATACACCAAGATACACCGAAAGAGATAAACTTACAAGAGAAATAAAACCAATTTAGCTTTCGCCACAAGCCACCAAGAAGAAATCAAACGAGAACAATCTTCTTCTTTTTTCTTCTTCCTTCTACCGCAAGGAATTACTTCTTGCACTTTCGTTCATTCTATCCTGAGGAAGCCCGAAGAAGAACACCAACCGTGACTTCTAAACTTCAAGGAGAGTAGAAGTCTTTTATCGCAAAACCGGGTTGCGCGGGAGCGGTTGAGCGGGAGCAGATCGCGTAATCGTAAGGTCATAGTCGCGACCTTTTTACCATCGGCGTAGGCGAGAGCGAGTGCTTCGCGAATCAACGCCAGACGTAGGCGGAAGGGCAAGAGCGGGAGATCGATCTCCAACATAACACACAACAGTAAGGGTCCCTACCCCCATCACCTTGCCATCCTAAAATCATTCGATTATTGTTGCTGCCACTTTTTCCTCCATCAACTGGCATCGTCTTCCTGGACATCCATCTCAAACTGCTCTTCTTCAATCAGCTTTATCTCTTCCTAAATTTCCAAAATCTTTTGTTACTTCTCCTTGTAATTCGTGTTTCGGAGCTAAGAGTCATCGTCTTTCTTTTCCTTTATCCACTACTTGTTGTTCTAATATTTTAGAGCTTAAACATGCTGATGTATGGGGGCCGTCCGTTGTTAGTTCAAATCAAGTATTCAAATACTATTTGTTCATTGATGTTATGTCTCGTTTTTGTTGGGTTTACTCTATGAGATATAAATATGATTTGTTCTCTTGTTTTCTTAAATTTAAAACACTTGTTGAAAAGCTACTCAACAATCTCATCAAGTTTTTATGCTCCGATGGGGGAGGTGAATATTGTAACACTACATTTCAAAATATTTTTCTCAATATGGCATTCTCCATCCATATTTATGTCCATATACGTTCATATACGCCAGAACAAAAAGACTTTGCAGAACAAAAATAGCGACACATTGTGGAAACAATGCAAGCATTACTTCTTGATACAAATATACCTCAATTTTTTTTGCCATATATTCTTCTTATGACCGTCTATCTAATTAATTGTTTTCGATCCCCAAAATCAATTATATAATCCTTCGAACTTTTGTATGTTTGTGCTATCCATGGTTGCAACCTCAATCCGCCAACAAATATATATCTTGCTCCTCTCCATATAATTTTCTTAGGTACTCCACAGACTTCAAAGGCTACAAGTGTTATAATCCTGCCACTGGCAAAATTACCATATCTCGTCATATGAGAATGTCTTTCGGTTTCATACCAACCTAAATTCTCTTAAACCTCCATCCTTACAACCTCATCTTTCACTTCTCCTTCCTCAATAAATTCAATCTTTATCTATTGGGCTGCTTATATACAGGCTTCAGTTTTTAAGCCCAATGAGCCCAATCGAATGCTTTATCATTCGGGAAATTTTATCTGTCCATTTCTATAATTTAGATCTCTAACTCCTAAAACTTCATATTTACAATTCTAACACTGGTTTCATAAACCAAGCATGAAAGGGTATATTTTCACTCTCGATGACAGTTTATTGTTGTAGCATTTTGAAAATGCAACTGGAGTGGAGTGTTCGGGTAAACTGTGTTTTGGCAGCTTATGTGTTTTGAAAACGTTGAAAACAGCGTTTTTTGACCGCACATATCTAGGTGTGGTGACACTTTTCTGACAACAGTCTGACTTTTACAAAAAAAACAAAAATTTCTAATAGTCACCGCACCTAACTTATCAACAAATTATTTTTAATCAGTTTATCAGCAGATTATTCAATAAGTTGCAGCTGCCCTAAATAGACCTTTAATAATAATGATCAAGGCGGTATGCATATAAATGCCCCAAAAAATTAATGTAAATATACGATAATACATATGTGGCAGATACTAACTTTAAAATACTTTAGATTGGAGACCATGGAGGTTATTTGCATGTATTTAATTGTAATTAAACAATTGTCTTCTAAGAAAAATGATGAAAATTCATTTGAGTATACGCTAATGAGATCAAACTGGGGTTGAAAATCCATCTGATAAAAATCTTAGAAAATCTTTTTTTTTTAATTTTTTTTATTTTTTATTTATGATTTTGAACTGATTTTGGAAAGTGCTATTAATTTTTGTGAATGCTACATTGAATTACTGTATATCAAAAATATAACAGCGTTTATCTTGAAGTGATCTAAAGGTCAAGAGAGGAAGAGTATGACGAGGGAGGGCCCACCGACAGAAGAATGTGAGGACCACTAATTTGTTCTGGTGCAGTCGTTCAAGCCAAAGGCAGTAAGGCCAAACAGACCGGGCTACAAAAGATGACAAAATGATTCGAGTTCAAACAGTTTGATCAAATTGTCATCTGAGTCAACTATCACAAATAAACCGATTCGAGGAAATGGTCAATCCCTCACTATCTCTACTCATATCGGGGACTCCCAGAGGATCCCCATTAGAAGTCAATGATCAACAGTCGAGTCATATCAATTACCAACCAGATCGATCAAGTGCAGCAAATCAACTGGATCTCAACCGACCAAGCTGATGTTGTTGACATGAAGTCAATCAAGCTCAGGAGACCTAACCAGAGAACATCTGAGCAATAAGTCATACATATAAAATGCCAAGAATATCCTGTACGACCATCTTTAAAGTAAAAAACAAAATGTAACATCATCATATCTCACTCTCCATTCTATAAATAACGATATATTTTTTATGAATAAAACACGATAGACAATACATTTTACTATTCATTATTGTTCACTTTTCTCTCTCTCCCTCCCAGCTCACATCCATCTCTATTCCTTAGATGTGATTCACTCAAATTCACCAGCAATTAATCAACAGTAGGTCAGTATTTGACTTGTCGTTTAAATTTTTAATCATAAGTAAAGACTCCAAGTCTGTACAAAAGTTACTTTTTGATATAAATAAAGCATCAAAATATTCTATTTAAATTTTAATTAAGATTTTAAATTAATTATTTTTATAAAAAAACAAATTAGTTAGTTGCATTGTGTATTTATCATAAATAAATTAAATATTAAAAAAATATATTTCAACTAAATTAAAATCATAACATTTCAAAACACAACTTCCAATGGAATCACTTTCCTCACAATTGAAATTAGGAAAATAAGGAGGATAAAAAAAAATAAAGTAGAATGGAAAAGTGGATGATGAAACTTTGACTTTTTGGTAAAAGCAACCTTATCCATTCAATAATTGCATAGAAGAAGTACATAAATAGTAGATTAATTTGATTGAACTTTGGCTTGACACTCACAAAACCATCAATAATTAGCAATTTTTTTATTGATAAATTATATGATCTATTCAAATATATTGAACTTAGAATAATCTGATCTCATGCCAATTAAGCCTCTGCTAGAAAGCGATTTAAGAAATATGTTGGCTCATTTCGATTGGACATTGCTTAAATCAACTTTGTTTTCACCCTAATGATTTTGAATTTNTATATATATATATATATATATATATATATATATATATATATATATATATATATATATATATATATATATATATATATATATATAGATAGATATATATTTGATGAACATCTAAATAACACAGCAATTAATTCATAATAACATTATATATAGCTAAACTAGTATCGAAAAACAAAAAGAAAGAGTTTCTTTCAATTTAAAGTATTCTAACGGCTATAAAACCCACCCTAACAATTACACATAGTCGTTTCAGAATATATCTACAGAATCAAAATTACTTACAAGAAGAACATCAAAAGCTGCTGGACATCACAATCTCTTCGTCTCGGCTCGATCTCCTTCTCCTCCTATACTCCTTGTTATCCGTCGACGGCTCCACCACATCGGCGGCGAATCTTACCTTCTTCTTCGGCCGCTTACTCTTCTCTCCACCTACGAACAGAAGAGCTGAAAAGTGAACACTCTGCTATCCAACACAGGAAGAAGAAGATGAAGAAGGAAGAGGAATACAGAATTTCAGTGAGAAAGAAGTAAGATTTGGAGTTACAGAGCTCAAGTTCTGCTTTTTTCATGAAATCTGAAACAAGGCGTTTGTGGAATTGGAGGACGACGAGCGCCACACTGCTTGAAATCGCCACCACAGCCATTAATCCCACACAGCCGGAGCTCTCCATCTCTCCCTGTGGCTTGCTGTCTCTCTCTTCACCTCTTCTTTTTTTCTGGCGTTATGGATTCTAAGGAGTTGCAGAGTAAATAAGCGACAGAAAGCAGAGGGAGATATCCGCAGGTAACGACTTTTGACTTTTATTAAATTTTTATGACTAAATTACCCTTCCTGATAAGGCCGTAAGAAAAAAATAATAATTATTATTAGTTAATTTATGCCTTATGAAATTTGGCTCAATAATTAAATGATATTTCATTATTATTTTTATTTATTTAAGAAGCTAAATATATTCAATTTTATTTAAATTTAATATACATTATATATATTAAAAAAACTTATTTTAGGTAGGATAGCTTAATGCAAATTATTTATCTTGAAATTTAACTAATTTATTTTGTGAATAATACTTATGAAAATTCTTTATTACACTAATTTTAAAAGAAATCTAATTTTGTAAGGCTATGCCATTGCAATGCATATATAATAAAAATAAATATTTAAATGGATTTATACTGTTATTCAAATATTTATAATTATATAGATTCATAAATATATATATATTTATTATATATACACAAATATATGTAATTTTTAAGTAAGAAGACATGTATTTAATCTTATAAATTACAGAACCTGGTTGGTGGCCTCAACGAATTAAGAATTTACTATTATGCCCTCGAGAAATAAACCCGGTCCACTCTGTTGCTTCGCAAAAATCGCGGTTAGTTACCGCCCGGCCAGTTACGGGCTGTCCGCTTTCCGACCGT
Organism: Phalaenopsis aphrodite; assembly: GCA_003013225.1. Taxonomy (NCBI): domain Eukaryota; kingdom Viridiplantae; phylum Streptophyta; class Magnoliopsida; order Asparagales; family Orchidaceae; genus Phalaenopsis; species Phalaenopsis aphrodite. The sequence goes on along the minus strand of NEWO01000035.1, from coordinate 2,597,443 downwards.
AAATGGGTTACGCTGAGAGGTAATGGAAAGCTAGGGGATCTATGAGCCACGTGGCAGTGGGCCCGTGGGATCTAGTTCTTCCAGCTTTCTCGTGAAACGTTACCAAGAGTTTGGGGAATAACAAGAAACAGCCACTTTGTCCAATTGGAATTTGAAACCTTGCTCGGAAGTAAAGGCGTGGGCCCTACATTAAAGTGGGGAAACGCAAATGGCCATTCAAGTGGTTAGGAGATGGCGTCTTTTCATTATTTTATTATTATTTTTTTTTTCATATGACGTTCAGACTAGTTCAGGTTCGCTTAATCATGATTATGCTGACATAAGCAAAACCGGCCATTTAGGAATAATTTTAAAAAATTTTGGAATTTACATAAATACACCCATTTTCTACTTCTTTGCATATCTATCACATAAATTTAACTTTTTTTTACTTTTAGACCTCCCAAATCTTTCATATTATATGAAAAATACAAGTATTCTTACTTTTAAATAGTAAATACACATTTTCATGTACTATAGTATATCTAGGACGGTACGCAAGTAAAAAGTGAAGTTTATGCGTGATATGCCATCGGCAAATTATCATCATCCGACATGAATCTCGAACTATGACACGAATGTAGACGTAATATTTTGAATAAGAAATATTTAAATCTGTTAAAAAGTCATTCAGAGCTTTGATTTCAGTAAACTTATAGTCAAATTTAAACTGTCCGGCTCAGTGAGAAGTATCTAATGATATAAAAACTAGTACAATCAGAGTAAGATCAAGCGCGGATCAAATCATTAAACCATTATTGGAGGATTTTCGGAGGCATTTGAAAGGTCAAACTCATGTTGAATCTAGTGAGTTCATAGTTGGATCGAGCGTCTCGACAAGACGAATCCAACGAGCCCAAGATTGCTTAATTCTGACATCGTTAAGGCACTCAAATCTTCATCAAACATTATCTGATCGAGGGAAGTTTTCCGAACCGTTCGATTAAAATAGTTCATACTTCTGCATTAATTGCACTCAAAACCACTATAAATAGAGTCTCACCCCTCACATGAGAGGAGAGGTTTGAGAGAAAACTTGGGGCTTTGAGAAGGAGTTCAAGTCCAACATCTTCAATGCCACTGCTGACCTCTGGCGACCACCGTCGACCCTCGTCGATCACCACCAACCTTCATTGACCATCACAGACCTCCGTTGACCACCGATGACCATCCACGACCACCACCAATATCTATCGACCACCACTGCTCATCGTCGAGCACCGTCGATCACCGCTGACCTCGGTCGATCTCCATCGACCGTCGGTGACCACTGCAGGCCATCGTCGATCGTCATGGACTACAGTCAATCACTGCTGACATCTGTCGGTCGTCATCGACTGCAGTCGACTACCGCTTACCTTCATCGACCACCATCGACCTTCATCGATTGTCGTTGACTACCGTCGATCACCGCTGACCTCCATCAACCACCGTTGGCTAAACGCCTTCAGCCAACGTTATAACTTTGAAAGCTAATAACAATTTTCCATATGTGGGACAACGAGTCTCTGTAATCATCAATCAATAGTGGATTTTCATAAATGGGTCAGACCCTATTGTTTTTTCCCTTTCTGGGTTTTTTACGTAAAAGTTTCTGTAGTAATCATTGCTTGTTTCTCTTTCATCTGTTTGTGCGTTGAATTCTTGTACATAGTAAAGACGAAATTCATTACTCTACCGCCGCAGATTTTCCAGCACGCATCAAGGCGTTAGCTATATAAATGTATAAGAATTGAGTGGTATGTATGTAAGCCTTGCTACAAAAAATAGGAGCATTTACATATATACGCCATTGACTTATTATGAATGTTTTTTGCGATATATATATATATATATATATATATATATATATATATATATATATAT
>NEWO01000035.1:2575841-2594999 GCA_003013225.1 Phalaenopsis aphrodite | reverse complement strand
TATATATATATATATATATATATATATATATATATATATATATATATATATATATATATATATATATATAGCGCGCGCACACGCTATTTTCTGATATAAATTATAATCTGATGGTTTTAAAAATTATTGAATTTAATTTGAAATAAGCATAATACAATTATTTATATATAACATTAATCTTGATGCGTGCTAGAAAATTCGGGGCGGTAGAGTAATGAATTATCATCTAAGCTTTACGCGAGGATTCAACACAGACTCTGATAAAAGGGGAAATAATCTGTGATGACAGCAGAAGTTTCTACGTGGAAAATCTGTAAAGGGGAAAAACCACAGGGTCTTGCACAATTATAAAAATTCACTATAAGTTGATGATTACATATGTCTCTTGTCCCACACGCGGGAAATGATTACTAGATTTTCAAGTTACAACGTCGACTGATGTCATTTAGTCAACGGTGGTCGACATTGGTAGACGGTGATCGACTGTGGTCGATGGTAGCCGGTGGTGGTCGTCCATTGTAAGTAGTGGTCGACGACGATCGACGATGGTAGGGATGTTGTTGGACCTAAGCTCCTTCTCAAAGCCTCAAGTTCTCTCTTAAGTCCCCTCCTCATGTGAGGGCTGGGGCTTTATTTATAGTATTATTGGTGTCATTAATACATGAATATAAACCATTTTGATCGGACGGTCCGTAGAGCTTCCCTTGATCTGATGACGTTTGATGGACATTTGAGTGCCTTAATGATGTCAAAATTGAGCAATCTTGGGCTCGTTGGATTCGTCTTGTCGAGATGCTCCATTTGACTAAGAAATCTCAATTCGACATCTGTTTGATCTTCCAAATGTGTCTGAAAATTATCCAAAAAAAGTTTAATGATTTGATATGGGCTTGATTTGACTTGGATTGGTTTGACTTTCATATCATTGGGTCCGTCTCATCGAGCCGATTAGTTTAACTATAAGTTTGCTGAAATCGGAGCTCTGGATGACTCTTAATCAAAGTTTAAATGTTTATTGTTCAATAAATTGCATCGAGATTCGTGCTAACTGATGGAAATTTGTTGGTGGCCTATCAAATCCTAAAGTTTATTTAATAATTTTCATATTCAAATTCATGTAAATTATTTTCAATATTGTAAATTTTTTTCTTAATTTTTTTTCTGGTGATTAAAAACACTGCTTTCTAATGCTTGATTTGGAAAATATAAAATATTTTTATATAAATTAACCCGAAAGTTTATATTACTAATTATTTCAAGATTTTTTATTGCTAAATATATCTTTGATTTCAGGAATAATTGAATTAAATGAAAATTTAAAATTTTATTATAACATAAATTTATAAGCATTTATCATGAGACAAGCATTTAATTAAATTTATGTTTTTTGTGACTTTATTTTATATGTGTATTTTTTTTTTGTCAGATCCCCTGATTTTTTTTCTTACGGGTTTTTCACATAAAAACTTTTCGTGTCTCGATTCTCGATTGGTTAAAAAATTTTATGTGAGTTTGTACTTAATCTTCGAGCAACGCTAATATGATAATGAATTACTCTGTCATCTCGAATTTTCTAGCATGCATAATATAATTATTTTCAATTCAAAATAAATCAAACACAAATAAAAAAATATTTGTGTTTGATTTAGCTCATTTATACATCAAGCACAATAAAAGCAATAAATATCATGTTACAACTAAAGTGATGGTTGTTGTTGTTTGGTATAACATGCTAGCTAGGGGTGTAAACGAACCAAACACGAACGAACGGAGCTTGTGTTCGTGTTCGATTCGTTTGAAATTTAGTTTATTTGAAATATGCTCATGTTCGAAATTATTCGTGAAGTCACTGTTCGTGTTCGTTTTCTAACGAACGAGTCGAACACGAGCCGAACACGAGCTGTTCTCGAACGACGAGTCTGTTTGACAACTCTAATATTAATATATATAAATAATATATTATATAAATATATAATATATATATATATATTAGTATATTTTTAATATAGTATATTTTTAATATAGTATATTAAAATATTATTATTATTTATTTATTATATATTATAATTTATAAATTTTAATTTTTTTAAATACATAAATTTTAATATATAATTATTTTAAATTATTTTATATTTTGAACAATAACGACTCGAACACTAACAAACGCATCACTGTTCGTGTTTGGTTCGTTTAACTAACCGAACGAAAAAAATTGTTCATGTTTGTCTCGTTTATTTATCGAACGAATCGAACACGAACTGTTCGCGAATAACGAGTTTTTTTTACAACCCTAATCTAATGCTGGCCATGATGTTGAAGGGAGAGATGTGAATCTGAGCATCATACAAGTTTAGATAAAAAATTATTAAATATATAAGCAACTCCGGGTCCATAGCTCAGTGGTAGAGCAATTGACTGCAGATCAATAGGTCACCGGTTCGAACCCGGTTGGGCCCTTTTTGGTTTTTTTTTTTTTTTTTGTAATTGATATTTTTTATTTATATTTTTTAAACTTTATTTTAAATTATTTACACATAATTTTATTATTTATTCTATGCAGTCGATATTTCTTGCCAACTTTAATGAATTGTATTTTCAGCAAGGAGAGCTTTGGACTCTTATTCGTTAAATTATTTTATTTTATTTTAAATTAATATGCAACAAATTCATGCCCAGTGTTAAATTAATTTTAGATGATTTTAGATTAATATGCTATGAATTTGAACACTCTTATTGTCATGTACGAAGCCTCGAATGTGAAAAGTAAAAAAGTTGTGTTATGAGGTCGACAGCTAGCATAAATTTTTGTCGAAAAATCATGACATTAATCATTTAAATTTTTGTGTAAATGTTAGGGCGTCTCATGAAAGTGATTTGTAGTATAGTCTAAATTACATAAAAATTATGTAAGGGACATACACCGACACGCAAGAAGAGCGTCAAATAAGCAAGTGTTTCAACATTACAAACGGGTGCAGAGCAAAGATATTGGTTCATGAAACTAATATTAGAATGCAACATTGAAATATCGGTACACTCATAAATAAATTAATGAAATTATAAGAAATTATGGTTCATAGAAAAATAAACATATTTTGTTTTTTAGAAACTAAATGGTTGGAGAAAAAGCTAAAGAGATTGATAGCTTAGCTTTTAAACTTTAATAATCACATAGGAGTGACACTATAAATGTTATAGGTGTGATTATAAATAGAGAGTTTGAAAGATAATGTTATAAAAATTAATAGAATTAGAGATAGAATTATAGTCCTAAAGATTGTTGTTGATATTAAGATTTTTTATACTATAAGTGCTTATGCTCTTCATGTAAGTTTAGATATAGATTAAAAAAAATTCTTGAATGACCTTGAAGAATTAATAAAAATGATGCTATGCTTCTTGAAGAAAATTTTTTTTATGGAAGAGATTGAAATGGACACGTTGGTAGAGTGGTAAGGGATTTTAGAAATATTCATGGTGGTTACGGTTTTAGAGCGATTAATGAGGAAGGTAGAATCATATTAGATTTTATTTTAGCGTAGGATTTTGTTATTGTTGATACTTTATTTAAGAAAAGACATAAACATATTATTACCTGTAAGAATGGATCTAATAACACACGAATTGATTTTTTTTCTAAGAAAAAGAAATCGTGTAGTTTAAAGGACTTTGTTTGAGTAGATCTAAAATTGAATACATGGAATGTAATTTCAGTAATAGTAGCTCTAGTGATGGAGTTGTAACTATGGACGATCAAATCATCAAAAAGTGTGAATGTTTTAGAAATCTCGGGTTAGTTGTTTAAATTGATGGTGATATAGATGGGGATGTTATTAGTAGAATTCAAATTGGTTGGTTGAAGTGGAGGAATGCATCAAACCTATTGTGTGATAGAAAAGCATCACTTAGATTTAAAGGAAAACTTTATAAGATGGTGGTGAGACCTGGAATGCTCTATGACGCATAATGTTGGCCTTTAAAAGAGAAGCACAAAATAAAGTTGAGTGTTGCTGAGATGAGAATGCTTAGGTGGATGATTGGCTTGACACTTGAAAACAAAATGTAAAAGGAATATATCTGTGATAGAGTTGGTGTTGCTCCAATGACAAACACAATTTAGAATCATCTTAGATGGTTTGGCCACATTAAAACTCGATCATCTGATGATCCAGTTAGGAGAGTAAATGTTTTAAATTCAACTTATCTTAAAAAAAGCAAAGGAAGACCTAAAAGGACTATAAAAAAGATCTTAACAATTATGCATCCATGCTCACTAAGTACAAGCTTTGGCTCTTGATTTCTCATAATAACATGTTATTTTATACCATCTTAATTTACCAGTTGAGAATTTATTAATCCTTCAATCATGAGATTTTATTTGCCGTCAACTTCTAGTTCTTACGTTTCATAAATATGGCAGAGAGAAAAAACTGCTAAAATAGACCATTGCAATTAATTAATTGCATTTTTTACGTCCCAAAAAAAAAATGCATTGATTCATTTTATTTGCCGTCAACTTCTAGTTCTTACGTTTCATAAATATGGCAGAAATTTGATTGTCATTAACATTTTTGAAATAATGTCAGATGATTCAACTTGTGGAAAAAAGTTATGAAGAAGAGGATTACTTTGTTAAATTTCCTCAACAAAGTTATTTTGGTGCTACGTAGGGGTGTAAACGAGCCGAGCACGAGCTGAGCCCAGGCTCAGCTCGTGTTCGGCTCGTTTATATTTCGAGCTCAAAAAGTGTGTTCGTGTTCGGCTTGTTTGCTTAGTGAGCCGAACACGAGCCGTTCACGAACAAATAGTCGTTTTGACAATCCTAATCACATAGCCATAAGATGTTAATGATTGATGCAAGATTTAAAACATCATTTGAATCTAAATTAATAATTTACATTCTATTTTCTTCATTAATACTTTTAATTGATTATTAATCTTTGTAGCCTTGTAGTTAATTAAATTTTTAAAAATTGCTCATCAAAGACATGTATATAATTGATTAGTGGTATTTCGAGCCAAAATGAGCCGAACACGAATGAACAAATATTGGTTCGTGTTGTTCGTGTTCGGCCCGTTAACTTAGTGGACGAGTAAAACACGAGCTTCTTAGCGAGCCGAACACGAGCTGTTCGCGAACAAAGAGCCGTTTTGACAGCCCTAGTGCTACCCAATCAAAATATAACTTTTAGAATAAACTCATTAACTCAAAATCAAACCCAAACGCAAAACACAGTTAATCAATAAGCTCAAGTTCAACAAGGTCTAGCCTTTCGTTTTTCTATTTTTTTTTTATATTTACTTTTTTTTTCCGGGAAATTTACATACATACCACACAATTCTTATGTATTTACATATCTAACATCGAAAGTTTAATATTTACACTTATAACGCATTGATGTCATAAACCTATGCATAAAAAATAGTGATGATTGTAATTTTGATGTGATATTAGAAATTCAAGTGATATGAATGTAAATACGAATGTTTAGGCGTTAGATATGTAAATACATGATAAATTGTGTGGTATGTATGTAATGCTCCCTTTTCCTTTGCTGCAATTAGGGCTGTCAAATAAGCTCGTAGTTCGCGAACAGTTCGTGTTCGGTTCGTCAATGAGTTTGTGTTCGATTTGTTCGATAAGTAGACGAGACGAACATGAAATTTTTTTTTTTCGTTCGGTTAGTTAAATGAACCAAACACGAACAGTGATGCGTTCGTTCGTGTTCGAATAGTTATTGTTCGAAATATAAAATAATTTAAAATAATTATATATAAAAAATTTATGATATTCAAAAAATTAAATTTTATAAATTATAATATATAGTAAAATAATAATAATAGTATATTAATATACTATATTAGTAATATACTGATATATATATTATATATTTATATAATATAAGTTATATAATTAATTTATATATATTAATATTAGGGATGTCAAACTGGCTTGTTGTTTGTGAACAGCTCGTGTTCGGCTCGTTCGTTAAGAAACAAACACGAACAGCGACTTCACGAACAATTTCAAACACGAGTTTATTTTAAACAAACTAAATTTCAATAGAACCGAACACGAACACAAGCTCTGTTTGTTCGTGTTCGGTTCGTTTACACCCCTAGCTGCAATCAAGAAATGCATGAAATAAATAAACATCTATAAAAATTATCATCAGTTTCTCATAATGTCGAATAAGCTATTTCACAAATTTATTCATCTTAGAAAAGAAAAAAAAACTCACAATAAGAACATCAAAGATGCAACAATTTTGCCTCAGAGTGAATATGGCATATGATGCCATATGATGCCATTTTTCTTCAGAGTGAATATGGCCTATGATGCCAGCCATAAAGGAGGTTTCAGTCCAAAGCTCAGGATTTCCTTAAAGAGCCAGGCACAGATTGACTGTGCATAAAGCTGAGAGACACCATGAGCAGAAAACAAATAATTTTCTGTAAGACATAATGTCCTGTCAATCTTATTATTACCAAGGCTCTGAAAGGCTAGTTGTTAGATATGTAAATACACAAGAGTTATGTGGTACACATAATAAAACTATGAAGTCACTTGAACAAGAGCAGGTATATATTTAAGAACATATTTAGATCTAGGATGAATATTAAAAAAAATTGCATAAAAGGTAAGCTGATACATACCAGAGTAATAAAAGCTTATGATAAATGTTGATGGCATATGAGCAATGATGAAACCCCACTTGAAATTCAGCAGTTAAGTTTGTACAATTTTTACTGAAAAGAAACAGACATGCTCTTAAATTGTGGAAAATCTGCTCCGGTTTGGTAAACACGAACTTAATTGTTAAGGGAAGATTTACATGCAGACCACATAATTCCTATGTATGTAGAGATCTTAACACCAAAACTTTAATTTTTTACATTTTTTGATACTTTACCAATGACTTGAAAGGTGTATTTTGCTTTTATAACTGTAATATGAAAGATTTGAGTATTATACAACATCAACAAAACTTTATCCCACTAAGTGAGGTCGGTTTTGGGTGTTAGATATCCCACTAATATTGTCACTGCCGGGTCCCAAACCTCAAAAGCAAAAACTGGATGGTCATGTTAAGTAGTCGACAGCCAGCATCAATTTTTTTTGTCAAAAAATCGACATTTGAATACTATAAAAGTAAAAAATTAAAATTTAGGAGTTAGATATGAAAATACATAGGAATGAAGAAGCAAGGACGTAAACACTTATTATTAAATGCATGGTTAGGCTAATATTAGCCCGTATCATTACAGCCTAGAATAAGATGAGAGTAATTAGAATCCAAAACGTTTTAATAATAGCAAAGTGAAATAAAAGTTTAACAACATGACTGATATCTGAGCTAAAACAATTCATCTGTTTGGAGTATATCAGGAGTCAAGAGTTTCGATCAGATGCGGTTACGGATAAAGGTTTATTTCTTCTCATTTGGATATTTAAATTTCATAGTTTTTTACTTGAGCCATAAAATAAATTTGATTCAAGAAATTCTCATAACTAATGTCAGCTGGATTCTGTACTTGAATTCGTTTATCAATTTCAGCATCCTTGTTGATTGAAATTTTCATGTAAAAAGTAAAGTTAAAGTGTTAGATATGTAAATACATAGGAATTGGGAGGTGGGTGTGTGTGTGTGTGGTAGAAAAAAGACTAGCTATATGTCATGAAATTCAAGCTAGCTTAAGAAAATTGACAATCATCAGAAATAGGTCATAAGAGGGTGGAGCAAATTTTATTAAGATAAGCTAAATCGACTAATCTAACAGATAGATGGATGAAGGACATAGCAATGAATACAATTTAAAAAATGAGTCATAATACAGAAGTTCTACAAAAGTACTTTGTGATACTTAGATATCATGGAGATTTAAGAAAATGAAGTATGAAACAACAATAAAGAAAAGGAAGTTGAACTTCTTCATAAGGTGGTGAAGGAGACCAGGGTGATAAAAACTAAAAAGATATATTATGTATAAGGAGGGGCCCAAGAGAGGAGAGAGGATTGGAGGATTCAAATTTTAATTCATTATTATATTGTCCAAAAGGATGACTAAACCCAAGTTATCGTCATCGAACATCATCATTATATGAGAATGCAAAAATTTGTCATAATTTGGCTTTGATGCTGATTGATGGGGTACTATGGCAGAAAAAAAGATCAAATATTAGGAGGAAAGCGCCCAAAGGGAGGAAAAAGGAAGATAAGAGGAGGATTTAATCTTTTAATTTCTCATTCAACCCTATCAAAACACAAGCTAACCATTCCTTTTAATAAAAAAGAGTTACAAAGATAAGATTGAAATAGTATCAAATCTATCATATTCAATAATGCAAATTCAAAAATAACATTATGTAAAAAGATACATAAACCTAATTTTAATTGAAATAAAACCAAAAAACCTAAATTAAATCAAATGCCTAAAATAAACCTAAACCTAATCTTATGTGCTGCTTCAGGTAAGATCATATAACCAAATTAAACATAAAAATCTAAAAATCATAAAAGATGAATCAATGATAAAACTAGTTAAGAACAAAATGAGATTTTTTAATATTTGAGATTAAAGGTGTGGATGTAGCATTCTTGACGACAGAAAGTATGAAATTCCTATAAAGTTAAAGAAAAATGAATAATGGTTAAGGATAAAAAAAGTATACCTGAAAAAAACTATCATGACTATATTGTTAGGTGTTATTTACCTTAACCAATCTTCAGTGCATCCCTCAGACCAAAGCTTAAATTTTGCTGAGCTTTGCCAAAACCAACATTTCCCTTGTGCATCATATCAACAAACTCATTGTAGTCTATTCTACCATCCTAAAACATAAGAAAAACATTCTCATGATACCAAGCTCACCGAATCATGAAATATTATGAGTTTTTCCTTAAGGTACAACAACACTTACATTGTCCTGATCAATTTCACGTATCACTTCTTCGAGATGCACATCATTCATCCCAAACTCCTCACAGGCTTTCTGGAGTTCATCATAGGTGATATAACCGCTGCCATCTTTGTCAAAGTAAGAAAAGGCCGCAAAGAGATTATCCTCCCTCTCGATTTTGTTTAGATGCATTGTCGCAGCTAGAAATTCCCCATAATCAATTGTACCGCTGTTGTCAATGTCTGCCTAAATTTTGCACTCAAGGAATCAGCTAGAAGATAAAGAGAGGAGGAGAGGTGGGAGAGAGTTGGAGAGAGATGTTTAATGCATCGAGTGAATTGAGAATCAAAATGCATTTATCATAAGCTACAGGCACAAGAAGCTCGAAATTTTAAATAATGCTCATATACCACAAATATGTGCATTAAAATACATTCTTTGTATTATATGAAGACTTTACTAGCTAAAATTACCTTTGGTTAGCAGAATCCTTTTATTTTATTTTTTTTTTACCTATGTTCACGTAAGAAATAAGTGTGACATGAAAACAAAAATCCTACAGTTTCAATGCTAGTTAGGTGGAAAATCAGAATAGTCCATCAGAGGAAAGCAAAATTCTCATTTTATCAACAAAAAACACACATTAGCTATTGTATATAAAAAGTATTGGTAACTTAAAAGAAATTGTAGGTAAATTCCGAGGATTAGGGCCTTTTGGGTCATCTGTTCTTTAAAATTTCCAAAGCTTAAAGAATGAATTTCCTAAATATAAAAAATTTTAGGCATGCACCAGTGGCATTGTAACTTAATGGAAAGTTGTTGAGCCCCCTACCGTTTTAAAATCAAGTCACTTGGGTTCCTCATACCAATTGCCATAATGTTTTCACAATTTTACACCAAAAAAGCTTTCGAATATGTCAAGGAATTACCACTGATTTACCAAACAAATTATATGTAAATCAATTAATTAGTACTTGTCTGCATAAAGGCAATGTTCCAAGAATATCACTATTTTTTTCAATAAAAAACAACCAGGAATGATCAACATGGGAACAATGCATTTGCACAAAGAACAACCTAAATGTGGTTACACAACAACAACCTGAAGGAGTTATGCAACCACATCCTATAAACATAGAACTACAATTGAAAAGGACGGTGTGGGAACATTGGGATAAAAAAGAACCAGGAATGATCAACATGGGAACATATGCTCTAATGCAATGCAGTGAAACAAATCAGTAATTAAAAGAGTGATTTTCAGAGACAGAAATATCAAATAAATAAATTTCAATCATAATTAAGAATTACATTATTCCTTTTTGTGGAGCTCTATTTCTTGAGAACCTCCCCTTGACATGAATTTCTCATTCATAATGTGTAATTGGCCAAAGAAAATTCCTATCTGAATCATTCTTTGAGGGAGGGAACGGCAAGTTACTTCTTTAAGTATGCAGCAATCAAACATGCAGCTTTAAAAGCCGATTCTTAGCACAGACCATCATATTAATGTAGTATAATATGCCTAATACTTACTGCTTCCATTAGAGCTACAATTTCTGAATCTTTTAGTTTTGCACCAACTCTTTCCAAACCAACCTTCAGTTCCTCAAGTGTGATCTGGCCACTGTTGTCCGTGTCTAACATCTTGAACATTTGCTTGAGTCCCGCAATTTCTTCTTCACACAAACTCTCGGCAATGACCTACCACATATAGAACAAAAATGAGTACATAGAGTTACAATAAATAAAGATGCAAGAAACCGTTAACAAAAGTATCTGAAACAGCTTGCCATAGCTGACAATAATAATACCAATAGTAAAAAAGCATCGTAGAAAGTTTCTACCAAAATCCAATGCAACAATTTTTTATAATGAACATTATTGGTGAAACCAAACAATTTTAATGCTGATAAAGTCTCAAAAAATTTGATGTGAAACAGAAATAAATAACCTAGAAAGTAAGCATGATCTGTTGCAATAAAGCAGAACTAAAATAAAGAAAATGATGTGAACTAAAACTTGTAAGCATTAAGCAATTGAACAACCCCACCTAAGATTTTAGGTTTTCAATTCCAGTAACAAGTATGGATGTTGATACTAGTTCCATGGCAGCACAATTACAAAAGAAAATGTTAGGGTCTTATCACAGGAAGGTAAGATAGAAAGAAATGGATTGAATCAATAATAGAATGCAACAATTAGGCTGCGTTTCCTCATATATCAAGTCGGATTGGGGCCATAGGAAGTGCAACTAAGCCTCCTGTAAGTAATCGGCCAAAACAAGTTGGTGGTTACTTCAATTAAATCCAAATCCAGATGTAGATTCAGAAGAAATATTAGTTTGCAGTGATTTCAGGTCCCTGGTTAAATTATATGCAGAAGCGTTTACCCTATAAAAGTCTAACCAAACCAAGCCAACACGAATCAAAACTCATTTCACAAACACTGTCCCAAGTCTAAAGAATATAGCAGATTTCCAGAATGCTGACAAACAAGTGCATGTTCTTAGTAATCATGTAGGATAAGGATGCAAACACACACTAAATGAAAGAAGACTGGTCCATCATATTCTAAACTGAGTGAATTAATGCATTTCAAAAGTAATTGTTCCTCGAGAAGTCTTTTCTATTTACATGAAGAAAAACTCAAAAGTAAAAAAAACAAGGCATGGTTTTAACATGGATGATAAATGGAAAAAAAATGTAATGAGGCATGTAATATCAATTTGAAAATGGTAAAATGAATAACACTCATTTGCACAGAAGATGTGAAATCAAAACTCATGACTCAAGAACAAATTGAAATAAAAATTGGGCCATCAAAAATCTCAGGCACAGTTTGATGGTCAAATGACCGTAACCTTGTTATAAAGAAAACAATCAAAAGGTGGTCAGCACATTGCATTTTTTGAACCAGAGGTTCCAACCGAGTCCCAATTCATCCATCTGAAATAGAATAGCCATCCAAGCTCAACCTAAGTACCTAAATAGAACCGTTTCAGATCTAATTGTGTGAGGTATCAGTACTAATATTAGGTCAAGCCCTGGCCAGGTTTTCCAAGGATTGAGAGCCTGGCCATCATCCAAGAGAAGCAGAGCCAATGTTTTACTAAAAGCATCCGTATGACATAAAAACGCAAACGATATCTTTGTGGTTGTTAAGTAGAAATGAAAACAACAATAAATATATCAAATTTCACACAATCCTTTGAACTTTCGAAGATTAAAAAAAGAATATGAAGCATAAAAATAAAGGGAAAATGACATACATACCACACAATTCTTATGTACTTACATATCTAACACCTAAAGTTTGATATTTACATTTATAAAAATTTGGTGTTAAAACAAGTCCATGAAAATATGTGTTTCACTTTTAAAAAAGCTACTAATAGTGATAGTAATGTCAAAGATTCAGGTGGCATGTATGTAAATATGAAACTTTCGGTGTTAGATATGTAAATATATAAGAATTGTGTGGTATATAAGACAATACCCCAAAGATAAAATCAAATGAGCTTGCCAGTAAGTATGTAATTGTAGCCTTCCCAGTTTGCTACATCTATAAGCATATTATGTTACCATGATAAGTTTAATTTTTTCAAAGTTATTGACAGTAAGTTTAAATCACACACCCGAAGGGCCATTTTCTTAAGCTTGTTCATTGCTGAAAATTGCTTCAAGCGAGAAAGAACAGCAGAATCAAGAGGCTTATCAGGAGCAACACCATCTACCTGGACCCATGGGTGACCTGCGACAACACAGAGGAAAAGAAAAAATAGATCACTAAAATTAATGATGCAATTGTTTTAGAAAGTCCAATTTAAAGAACAATATGGACTAGTGCACAAAACATCTCAAACGTAAGATATCCACACAAGTAAGATCAGTTTTAGAGCTGTTAAAAAAGTTCATCATTCATAAATAGCTCATGTTCTACTTGCTAAAAAGTTTATATTCATTTTTTTGTTAAGCGAGATAATATTGAATAGATATTTGAGCTAGGTTTTTAACTAGTCCAGCACAAACAGAGCTTCGCTCAATTGTGTTCCGCTTATTATTAGCTTGACTTAAAATATATATATATATATATATCTGTGAGTGTGTGTATATATACACACACACACACACACAAATAAATACACAAATACATACATACATACATACATGATTAATCTTCCAATTTTAATGTGTATTAAATGGTTACAAGATAAATAAAATGATTCTAGTGTGTTCAACTTGGTATTTATTAGTTTTTTATTTCTTTGTTCAATTTGGCTCAAATTCAAACGAGTCAGCAACAAGATGTTCACAAACAGTTTGAAACAGTAAATGAAATAAATAAAAATTCGTACGAGCCAAATATAAACACATATAGGAAGCCCACTCAAATTAGGCTCATTTGCACCTAGTCAATTAATACAAAACTTTAAAATCTAAAAATTTTAACTATTGTAAATTTCCTGCAGTATTCTTATGTATTTTACAGGTAGACAGACAGGCATGCAGAAATTGCTAAATCAGAGAACTTGAGCTTTTTCATCATGCTTTCCTAATTCAACAGGAAACTGTGAAACAAAGCGGGACAAACAAAACCATACAAAGTTCACAACAGGGAAAATAAAATAATAAAGGCTTGAGAGCTTCACATTGCTTTCCAAATAGTAACTCATCTCATGCAATAATTGGAATAATGATAAAGGACGCTGAAAAAGGCAGATTTCATGTTAATAAACAAGAAAGAAACAACCACGAGATTGAATGTAAACAATAGAAATAAACTTAGATCACTAATTTAAATTAAATTTTAATAAAATTAAAAGCACTTACAAAGAACTTGATGAGCAGTCAGCCGCTGCTTCGAATCCCTAACAAGCATTTTTCTTATCAAATCTTTCGCGCTCTCTGAGATACCAGGCCACGGGTCTGACACAAAATCTAGCTCACCTCTCAATACTTGTTCAAATATTCCTCGTTCGGTTTCTGATTTGCATGAGAATGATGTAAATTGTGGAATTTGAAATGGAAACATCCTTAACTTTCGGCCACCTTTCATGGAATACTTATAATGAGCATTAACAAGAATTCTTACCATCCCAAAATGGTGGAACACCACTCAATAAAATGTAAACAATAACTCCAGCACTCCAAATATCTGCCTCTGGACCATACTGTTTTCTAAGTACTTCTGGTGCAACATAGTAGGGGCTTCCAACGACATCTGAAAAAGTTTCTCCTGAAGAATAATAGAGTTCAAATAATGAAAATCTACTTTAAAGTAGATCAAACTATACAATAAATTTGCTAGTGATAAGGCTTAATCGATCATCCAAATAACAGCAGGATCTTTGTAAAAAGAGTTTTTTCAAAAGCCAGTAGAAAAAAATTAATGATTATAACAGAAAGTGTGTTTGAATTGTTAAAATTTTTGAGAATTTTTAAAAAAGAATCACAGGATGTCATCCCTTTTCCTAAAGATGATTTCTTTGTTAAGTCACACGCACTAAGCATAACCCATGTTCATATATTGGCAAATTGTTGTAAGCTACAGGCGTGTGACTAATTCAGGTGATTGGGAAAAGAGCTGAAAAACAATGTTTCGAATCCAACGAGCTCTAACCCCATAAGAATAACCACTATTTCAAACATTTTTAAATTATTTACATGATCTAAAAGTTTAAACAACTAAATTACTATATATAATAAATTTATGATTTTCTAGAGTGCTCAACAAAAATAACCACTCAATTAGACTCATGAATGAATTAGTTAAAATTAAGCTTATTTTCAAGAAAAAGGTTCTAGTCGACTCAAGTAGCCTCTATTAATTTAGTAAAACGAGCTGGTGAGACAAAAATTAACTGATAGTTATTCTTCCACGTAATCATCACATTACAGTAACAACAGATGAAGACGGTCACAAAACAATTCTCCATAAGATATGATTGTCATTGGAGCGAACTACTAGGTTGGCTTGCAACCTGACTCGTTGGTGTGCCAAGGGTTAACCTGCCGAACTACTTGGTGAGCTTGCTCGTCGAACTGATATGCTCATTTAATTGACAAAGTGACCTATCAAACTCACTTGCGTAGCTTGCCTCCTTAACGATCCTCGAGACTATCAAAACTCAAAATTCAAGACCGACAACAATGATTGACATATGTCATATCTTCATTTATTAGTCGTATGACACATCGTAACATTTTCATCAAAACACAATTGACATATTTTTAGGAGATGGTTTGTATTTTAATATTTTTTTTAAACATGTATAATAGGGGTGAGGAAAAGATCGGAGAAGGATTGACTCTCCGTACCTTTTTCGACTGACTTGTTGGTGTCCCAAATATCTGACATTAGTTATTGGGTTAACCTGCCGAACTACTTGGTGAACTTACTCGTCGAACTGATCTGCTCATTTCATTGACCAACTGACCTATCAAACACACTAGCCTAGCTTGCCTCCTTGGCAATCCTCTGGACTATTATAACTCAAAATTCAAGACTGACATCAAAGATTGACATATGTCTTATCTTCATTTATTAGTCAACTGACATAAACGTAGCGACATTTTCATCAAAACACAGTTGACATATTTTGTACGACATGGTTTGTATTTTAATATTTTTTTAAACATGCATAAAAGGGGGAAGGAAAGGATTGGAGAAGGATTGACTCTCCGAGCCTTTTTTGATGGATTCTATGCCTTGACTCTCGCAGAATCTTTTTTGTCCCTCCCTTCTCATCATATCATTTTCTCCGCTCTGCCGGAAGATGATCGAAAAACAGGACATGAAATTAAGTCTGGAGAATACATCAATCCTCTTTCTCTACCTTCCTCGCACAAGTTTCTCCGGGTTTGTGTAAACTCACGAACAACACAAAACTCGGTGTCCTTCATGTTCATCAACCTTTGGCAAGTGCAGTATAAAGCTTCCCTTTAAGTGTTTTTTTATTCATTCAAATCACCTATTTTTGTGATTCAGATTATTAGAAAGCGGAGTAGAAGAAAAAACATGAGCAAATGAAGCCTTAGACAGATACAAACAGTAAACATGAGGACAAAAAGCTCCACAAATATCAGCTTTCAGACCTTTAATCAACCCAACCAGACATAAGCACAACGAAAAAGAAAAATGTACCTGGCTTGAAGAAAACGGACAGACCAAAATCGATTGTTCTCAGTGGCGAGTCCTCCTTATGGTTTACGAATAGAAAATTCTCAGGCTTTAGATCCCTATGCATGACACCCATCGAATGGCACGCCTCTATGACCCCAACAATTACCCTCGTGATACCAGCTGCCGCCTTCTCCGAGAAATGCCCTCTCTGAATAATCCTATCAAATAGTTCTCCCCCAACACACAGCTCCATCACAACATGCACGGCTACAGCGTCCTCATAAGCACCAATAATAGAAATCACATTGGGATGCCCAGCCAAATGATGCATTATCTGAATCTCTCGCCTCACATCATCGACATCCTCCTGCGTGACTAGCTTCCTCTTAGCGATCGACTTGCAGGCGAAATCCTTCCCCGTCGCCTTCTCAATGCATAAATAGGTCGTTCCAAACTGCCCTTGACCAAGCTTCCGGCCGAGACTGTACATGTCCTTGAGGCGCCCGGTTTTCCTCTGGAGGACAGAATCAGCCATGAGACCGGCGCTGGATGCCCGCTTTAGAAGCGCGGGCTTCTTCGAGACAGGGGAACTCTCGGACACTCCCTGTCGTGGAAACGACGGCTCGGCCGATGAAGCATCCTTAGGAACCTCGTCGGCCTCCGGTTGGTTCTCAGCAACAGAGGAGCTCACAATGGCCGTGGAATTATCGGGGGTGGGAGGAGTTGCGGGAGGTGGAGGAACGTCGGCCTCGGCTGCGCCGGCGTAACCGCGGCCCATGACGGCCGCAGAAACGGATTGAATGAAGCCATGGCGGCCATTGGCACAGTAATTCCCCATCAGGATCCGATATTGGTGAACCCGGTGGACGGATCAGATCTCCGGCAATCGCCGGAAACCTAAAAAAGGCGTACACGGCGGAGGGGGAGATCGCATCGCCCTCAAATTACGAACCGCAGTACCCTGTTGCGGATATTTGCTACAGGATCAGGTGAACGGCATCGAATTAAATGGCCTCATTTCCTGGCCAATGATTTCAAGCCACGTCATGTAAATGGAGAAGAGTCGACGCCGTTGAAGCCTGAACTTCTCTATTTAAATTAATTTAGTTAAATTTCAGAAAATCTAATTTATTATAACGAAATATATTTTCAATTCAATTAATTATTATAAAATATAATTAAAAAAATAAAAAATGTTGAACGGAAATCATAAGAAATTAGTCGAAATAAATAAGAAAAAAAGAGAAATTTTAATTATTTGTTATAATTATTAATATTTTAAAATATGTCAACTCCGACGTTGATAAGATTCATGAGTTATTTATCTAATCCTATCCAACTCATTAACCTAATTGACTTAATTAGATTAATAATTTAAAAAATGGAGAATCTCTTTAACAGCCTTTAATGTGCTGAGACCACAACATAAGCATTATTTTGTTATAATAATACTCGATCATAATTACATATATAACATCTGAAATATTATTATTTACAAAACTAGCATCAAGTGTCATTGCTGAACTAGCAAATTGATCAGATCATTAAGAATTTGATAAGAATAAAAAAATATGAATTTAAAAATTGAATGAAGGAGGGTGTTAGATTTGTAAATAGCAATGTTTCGGGTGGGATGTATATATATGTGATATTATATTATTTAAGAAATTAAATTTGTAATTAAATAACTTTGAGGCATTCACGTACATACCACCAATTTCTATGTATTTACATATGTAAAACCTAAATTTTACTTTTTTATATCTATACCACCCAAAGCTTTTATATCATATATGATATGATACGTCACCAACAAATTTTCATTAATCAGCACGAATCTCGGTGTGATTTTTTGAATAAGAAACATCTAAACTTCGATTAAGTGTCATCCAGAACTCTGATTTCAGCAAACTTATAATCAAACTGATCGGCTCGATGAGACGGATCTAATGATATGAAAGTTAATTCAATTTGATTCAAATCAAGCCAGGATCAAATTATCAAACCACTCTTAGAGGATTTCCAGAGACATTTGAAAGGTCAAACGAATGTTGAATCTAGCGTGTTCATAATCGAATCGAGCGTCTCGAAAAGACAAATCCAACGAGCTCAAGATTGCTCAATTTTGACATCGTTAAGGCACTCAATGTCCATCAAACGTCATTTGATCAAGGGAAGCTCTCCGGACTGTTCGATCAAAATAGTTCATATTCCTGAATTAATTGTACTCAAAACACCATAAATAGAGTCTCACCCCTCACATGAAATGGGAGAGGCTTAAGAGAGAACTTGAGGCTTTGAGAAGAAGCTCAAGTCCAAGATCATCATTGCCATCGTTGATCGTCGTCGACCACCACTGACCGTCGACAACCATCATTGACCTCCGTCGAACATCGCCGACCGTCATCAACTGTCGTTAACCACCGCTAACCTCCTTCGATCATCGTCGTCCGTAATTGATTGTCGTCAACGACTATCGATCACCGCCGCCTCTGTCAACCACCGCTAACTAGACGTCATCAGTTGACGTTGTATTTTGGAAAGCTAGTAACCATTTCTCGCCTGTGGGACAATGGACATCTGTAATCCTCAAATTATAGTGGATTTTTACAACTGGATCAGGCCCCGTGATTTTTACACTTTACGGGTTTTCTACGTAAAAACTTCTGGTGTGATCGCAGCTCGATTCATTTTTATCAGAGTGTCTGCTGAATTCACGTGCAACGCTATAACGATAATCCATTACTCTTCCGCCACGAATATTCTAGCACGCATCAATATAAAAATTATCACCTTTATAGGAATTTTATTCGATTTGTTCTCTAAGTTAACTAGCCGAACACGAATAATTTTTTTGCGCCCGATATATAAACGAGTTGAACATTCAGCTCGTTTTGGTTCTAAAAAATATTTTAAAAAATATATTACAGATTTATAATCAATTAAAATTACTAATTAAAAAATAGAATAAAAATAAGTCAAATTATATTTAAATGATATTTTAATATAAATATTAAGATTAAAATTTTGTCCAAACTGTGATTAGGGTTGTTAAAATGACTATTTGTCTGTTAACAGTTCGTGTTTGGTTCGTTTACACCCTACTTACAAAACCCTACTTACAAGCGCTT
>NEWO01000035.1:2511327-2575829 GCA_003013225.1 Phalaenopsis aphrodite | reverse complement strand
CTTAGACATAAATATATATAATATATTATTATATAAATAATATATGTAATATATTGTTATAAAAAGAGTTGTATAATTTTTTTTCGAGCCATTTCAAGCCGAACACGAGCGAACAAACTGTTGTTCGTGTTCGGCTCGTTTACATTTCGAGCTTAAAAATTTGTTCGTGTTCGGCTCGTTAGGCTTAACGAACGAGCCGAACACGAGCTGTTCACGAACAACGAGTCAAATTGACAGCCCTAGGTGCGATGTATATATATGTGATATTCTATTATTTAAGAAATTAGATTTGTAATTGAATAACTTTGAGGCATTCACGTACATACCACCAATTTTTATGTATTTACATAAGTAAAACCTAAATTTTACATTTTTATACATATACCACCCGAAACTTTTATATCATATATGGTACGTCACCAATAAATTTTCATCAGCCAGCACGAATCTCGGTGTGATTTTTTGAACAAGAAACATCCAAACTTCGATTAAGTGTCATTCAGAACTCTGATTTCAGGAAACTTATTGTCAAACTGATCGGCTCGATGAGACGGATCTAATAATATGAAAGTCAATTCAATTTGATTCAAATCAAGCCAGGATCAAATTATCAAACCACACTTAGAGGATTTCCAGAGACATTTGAAAGGTCAAACGAATGTTGAATCTAGCGTGTTCATAATCGAATCGAGCGTCTCGAAAAAACGAATCCAACGAGCTCAAGATTGCTTAATTTTGACATCGTTAAGGCACTCAAATGTCTATCAAATGTCATCTGATCATGGGAAGCTCTCCGGACCGTTTGATCAAAATGGTTCATATTTCTGCATTAATTGCACTCAAAACACCATAAATAGAGTCTCACCCCTCACATGAAAGGAGAGAGGCTTAAGAAAGAACTTGAGACTTTGAGAAGGAGCTCAAGTCCAAGATCATCATTGTCATCGTTGATCGTCGTCGACCACCACTGACCGTCGACAACCACCTCTGACTTCCGTCGAACATTGCCGACCGTCATCGACTGTCGTTAACCACCGCTGACCTCCTTCGATCATCGTCGACTGTAATTGATTGTCGTCAACGATCATCGATCACCGCCGCCTCTGTCAACCACCACTAACTAGACGTCGTCAGTTGACGTTGTATTTTGGAAAACTAGTAACCCTTTCCAGCCTGTGCGACAATGGGCATCTGTAATCCTCAACTTATAGTGGATTTTTACAACTGGGTTAGGCCCCGTGGTTTTACCCTTTACGAGTTTTCCACGTAAAAACTTCTGGTGTGATCGCAGCTCGATTCATTTTTATCAGAGTGTCTGCTGAATTCACGTGCAACGCTAAGACGATAATCCATTACTCTACCGCCACGAATATTCTAGCACGCATCAATATAAAAATTATCACCTTTATAGGAATTTTATTCGATTTGTTCTCTAAGTTAACTAGCCGAACACAAATAATTTTTTTGCGCCCGATATATAAACGAGTTGAACATTCAGCTCGTTTTGGTTCTAAAAAATATTTAAAAAAAATATTACAAATTTATAATCAATTAAAATTATTAATTAAAAAATAGAATAAAAATAAGTTAAATTATATTTAAATGATGTTTTAATATAAATATTAAGATTAAAATTTTGTCCAAACTGTGCTAGGGTTGTTAAAATGACTATTTGTCCGTTAACAACTCGTGTTTGGTTCATTTACACCCTACTTACAAAACCCTACTTACAAGCGCTTGCCTCACATGTTGCTCATCATACTAACACTCTCCTGATCAAGCTGGATTGCACTATGATCAATCCCTCCCACTTTCACTTATTTGTCTTTGAGCCTCTCCAAAGGATTTGTTCTTTGGCTTAACTCATCTTTTACTTAATTCATCTCATTTTCTTGTTACATATATCAACAAATATTCATGTAGACATGCACAAATCTTAATGTATTTTGAATGAAACTTCGAGAGTTAAATTTAAAGTCATTCGAGCCTCTATTTTAGTAAATTTATACTTATCTAGATATCTTCGTAATACAAACCTAATTATAACAAGAACAGTTTGTTCCGAGTCCAAATGAATATAAATCAAGTCCTTAAACTATAACTGTAAGTTTTAAAGCATTAATTAAATAGCAAACAATCTCTAAATTTAATCAACTTATGGTTGAATTGAGCATCTCAATGAAAGAAATCTAATGAGATCAAAACTATTCAATTTCAAGATCATTAAGATATTTAAATGCAAAAAAAAATATCAATTATTAAATAAATCAATAAAGACAATATAATGAAGTGTTTAAGGATTTTGGCAAAAATTTTAAAAATACTTGTCTTAAAAACTATAAATTGACCCACATTCTTCAAAAGAAAGAATAATAAGATAATCTGAGAATTGACAAAG
Organism: Phalaenopsis aphrodite; assembly: GCA_003013225.1. Lineage (NCBI taxonomy): Eukaryota > Viridiplantae > Streptophyta > Magnoliopsida > Asparagales > Orchidaceae > Phalaenopsis > Phalaenopsis aphrodite. The sequence goes on along the minus strand of NEWO01000035.1, from coordinate 2,573,431 downwards.
ATAAATGTAATTGAACGATTATCAGTAATTGGCTATCATCTCCAATGCTTGTTCTGACCTAACTATTATGTCATAAAATAGTTTAAGCTAGCTAGTGAATGGTGTTATTTGAGTTTTATCCCTAGATTGTCATATACGATTGTTATCTCAACAATAAATGCTATGAAATTGTTGTTGCCTCTCTAATAACTCTGAACTATTATTGATTGTTCATTGTCTTCTTGTCGGCATTATCTTCAAATGTCGCATATTATAATAATAGAATGGTAAATAAGTGCTCATATCTCTTCATCTAACATTATTATATAATGAACTACTTTAATTTAACTTGGTCATGTCGTGTAATTTTTCTCACTTCTTAGATTTTTCACATAAAAATTGTGTTATCTCTAATCACTTTTATTTAAGTGTGCATGTTGGATATTTTTATTGAGTTATGACATAAATTTTTTTATTATTAGGAACATTCTAAAATGCAACAACTATTATCATCTAACTTGACCACGATGATACTGACATTTGTTATTCACCTCAACTCCAAAACCCTCCATCGATAATACAGTCGATGGTAGTTGCTAGCACCACAATAGTGAATGTTAGCGCCCGCCATTGACATCAACTTCAATGTTCATTTTCGACACTAACGCAACACCTCACATCCACAGTAATATCAAGGCTTGTCATTGACATCAACTTTAATCTCTAATTTTATTAACAAAAATTATGTCTAATGTCAACATCAATGCAAACACTTTATATTCACACCAATTTTAGTCTCTTATCAAATTTAATGTCAAAAACCATTATGCATGCCCTCTCATAGAGATTACCATCAAGATTCATCATCGATATTAATATCAACTTTCACAAATTACTACTTAAGTCAATACTAGCCATTAACACTTATCACTATGGTAATTGATGCAAGCTGAAAAATTTGTGGCGGTAGAGTAATGGATTATCGTCTTAGCATTGCATGAGATTTCAACACACACAGATAAAAAGAAGAGAAGTAATCAGGAGGAGACACCTCAATTTTTTACTTGGAAAACTCTTGAAGAGGGAAAAACCACGGGGCCTAGCCCAGTTGAAATAATCTGTTATGAATGATGAGTACACATGTTCATTTTTCTCCTAAATTAAGGAACATAGAATTACAAAGTTGTATAACTATGATATGGCTTTAGTTCTTGGTGACAACAAGTTGTAAGAGTCATTGTTGATTCTTGTGGAGGTAGTAGTCTATCGTGAGTGTTGTAAATGACCGCTCCAGAAGTGTTGATTGGCTAAAGAAATAGTAGTAAGCAGTTACGGGAGTTGTGGACCACATAGGCCGTAGTGGCGAGTATGAATGAAGTCCATAGGTCTATGGGGCCGGAGTCGGGAGCTGCTCGAGCTATGAACCACGTAGGTCGTTGTTTACTCATGGACCATAGGGATGAGCTCATGTCCCAAGACGATGACTGACGGTGTCTGATTGATGGTGATCGACGATAATTGGTGACGATCAACAGTTACGATCAATAGTGGATGACGGCGATCGACGAGTGTCAACGACGGCCCGGCGGTGGCCAATGACGATTGATAGTGGTCAACGACGGTCGGAATGGTGTTGGACTTCAGTCTATTCTTAGAGCTTTAATTTCTCTCTGAAGCTTCCCCTCCCCCCTATGAGAGGAATGAGACTCTATTTATAGTGTTATGGGTGCAATTAATGCAAAAATATGAATCATTTTGATCGGACGGTCTGGAGAGCTTCCCTCAAGCATACAACGTTTAATGGACATTTGAGTGTCTTAATGATATCGAAATCGAGTGATCTTGGGCTCGTTGGATTCGTCTCGTCGAGACACTCGATTCAAGTGTAAACTTTACAGCTTTACAATTCGTTTGATCTTTCAAATATGCCCAAAGATCTTCCAAAAGTTGTTTAATGACTTGATCCTGACTTGATTTGACTCAGATTGGACTAACTTTAATATCATTAGGTCTGTCTCATCGAGTTGGTCTGTTTGACCATAAGTTTGGTGAAATCAAAGCTCTGGATGACTTTTTATCAAGATTTGAATGTTTCCTACTTAAAATATTGTCTTTAGATTTGTGTCGTATGATGAAAATTTGTTGGTGACATATCAGTAATGTTAATGCCCATCATCGTCAACAAAGCCAACATATGCCATTAACATCAATCTTCGATAATATCAAACGATATCATCAACTCCAACACCAATAGCCACTGTTCTTTCCCCTGATAATTACACATTTTGGTCATTGTCCCCTCTCTCACAAGGAGAATCGCGGAACATACCACTATCTATTACTTGATAACATCTCCAATGCCTCTTGTCTCCTTTGTTTGCCATCACTTAGATCATCTTCCATAATTAATGTCTACAATATTGTACAAATGCATTCCTATAGCCTAGGATTAGCACAACAAGTAAATATATGAGACGGATAAGGCATCTTTTCCTCCAACTAAGAAAATTATTCTTACATGCAAATATGAAATAATGACAAATGGTAGTAGATAGACTAATAGTTAACATGACATGCCAATGATAAGATTATCTGAGAGATTATAAATTAAAATGGAGTTTGGAGGGGAATGATAACTAATAAATAAACCGCATTGTCAATCAAACGCACCCAAAAAACCTAATTTTAAATGCACGCAATAAGCGACCATTTCTGTCCAAGATAAATAATATAAAATGTAGTTGGGTGGTTCAAATGTTTGGTGTCTAAACTTATTTGTTAGAAATTTTATTACTTATATCTAATCATCACTGCTTCATAATTAAGTTAATAATGTATGTTAGTTAGCCATGCAATTTTCAGTTATATATATATATATATATATATATATATAAACATATGCCACAATAAGAGACACGTGGTATGAATGAGTCAGTTTTGTCGGAGGGGATATAGATAATGAATTACATAGTTTTGACCAACAAAAGCTAGCTTCACAGCCGGCTTTGACCAACAAAAGCTAGCTTCACAGCCGGCCATTGACTTTGATTCAGCGCACCCCCATTTGGTCAACGCACACATTTGACTTCCTTTATTAGCATATTTATATATATAACGTCTCGATTATTCAGTAAAGTATATGCTACAATGCCTTCATCTTCCTCAACCAGAGCTCTTCAATCCCCGAGCGCACACCGACTGAAACTCTCCGAGAACTCATGGAAGACAAGAAAGGCTACTGCCGGCCAACAGAATCCGGTCATCGTCTACCTTCAACCTCCCAAAGTCATTTTTGCAGACCCCAAGAACTTCAGGAGTTTGGTGCAGAAGCTCACCGGGAAAGACTCCGGTGATTCTCCAGCATCAACTGATGAGAGCTCCGGGGAGGATTCCGACAAGCCGTCGATGTTTTTGAGAGGAAATGAAGGGTGGAGATCTTTTGGAGAGTTGTTGGAGATGGAAGATGCTTTGCTTCTTAGACTTGGCAAGAGCTAGCTAAGCCTTTATGTGGCAGCTTAATTGCAAGGAGTTTAAGTTGCCCTTTATTTTAGTGGCATATGCTTGAAAAATGTATTTTTTATGGCGAATAATATGCTGTTTCAAGTTATATAAATGATGTTATGTGAAGAGATTTTGATATAGTTTGGAGTGAAATGTAATTAAGGATTTAATATTATTTTTATGCTATGTTTTTAGTCAGTTTGTGAGTCTACATCATCTAACCATCTAGAGCATAATAACCAGAGAGAAGAGAGATAGAGAGAGAGAGAAAGTTGTACGGACTAGAGATAACGAAGCTCTAAGATTTATGCTGATAGTAGAGAACTGTTGAGAAAGGTGGAGACTTTGTCCACTTCTTATTACGGCAGATTCTTTGATAAATTGATTCTAATTTATCTGCTCTTAATTCTTTTCCTTATGTATTTTATTCATTGCCATAGCTTGTTGATTCCCAATTTTTATTTAAAGCAGTTGTCTTCTATTGACAGGAAGAATTAAGGAAAACTTAATTAATTAAGTTTTACCAGATTAATTTCTCGCCCCTCCTCTTATAGAGAAAAAGACAATGAATTTGATAGCTTGCCTTAATGAGCTTTATATGGGTCATTAAAGCATGATTCCATGGAATCACGAAATTAAAGATTACCAAAACAAGTTGGATACTGTGAAGCTTTAAAAGCGGCTCACGATTACAGAGATGAAAATGACTCCCCAAACAGTTTAAAGTTATCTTTTCTTCTTCTTGGTGTGACTCTCGGTCTAGAGAGAGAGAGAGAAGGTGAGAGAAAGAGAGAGAGAGAATTCTTTCTTGTAAGTCGACGTGGTCAACGGTGTAATCCTCAAAGCTAATAAAATCCTCTGCAGCTCCGTGGACGTAGGCAATTTGCCGAACCACGTAAATCTTGTGTCTCCTTTTCTGGTGTGATTTTTCTCGATCTATTTTTCGCTTAATTGTCGTCGTTTTTTCATAACAGAGAACTCCCATTGAAGGTGATTGAAACGTGGGAAATTTGATTCACTTCGAATGTCTAATCATGAAGAAGATATTATGTCTGGATAACCAAACTTGCAGATGGCATTGTGGATTGCACTACGCTATGTGCATAGCTGGTGGTGCGATTCAAGTCGTTGTCTGCACGTCCAGACGTCACATGTAATATTTTCTCCTAATCATGAGTGTTCGTTAAGAATCAAACTCAAAATTCAAAATAGAGAAGAATCAAACTTGAAAAAATTGACATGTGTTCCACACAATTCTCATAGATTTATATGTTAAGACCTAAAGTTTGATATTTATATTTGTAACATCTTAGTATTATAAAATTATTTATAAAAATGTACATTTTATTGTAAGAAAACTAATAAAAATGATATATTTTATTTGATCTTAAAGATTTGTATGTTATATAGCTTAGGTGTCTTTTATGTAATTACATAAGAAGTGTTCATTATGTATGTAGACGCCTCAAAAGATGATCAAATATTTAAAGGAGAAATTTATATAAGATGTATAATTACAGGAAGTTTAATTTTTAATCATTTACAATATGTATATATATATTTTTTTATTTAAATAAATGGAGTCACTCCGATGGTCTTATTACAGTTGCCTTGTTGGATAACTATACTGGGCATGGATATGAGAATTTAGAAACGATGAGTGGCAGAAAATTCGTGGTGGCAGAGTAATGATATATTGTATTAGCGTTACGAGAGAGTTTAACACACACTCGATAAAAGAAAATGACCAGTTTAGATACCAGAATTATTTACGTGGAAAACATCGAAAAATAAAAAATCATGAGGCCTAGCTCAACTGAAGAAATCTACTATAAATTGGATATTACATGTACAGTCCCTTCTCTCGCATGTAGGAAATGGTTGAGCACTCTTTGGAGTTACAACACTGATGCACTAATGAACTTATTGTAAGAAATTAGAGGCGGCCGATGATGATCAACGACAACAGGCTAGAGTGGTCAGTGGTGGTTTACGACGATCGGTGGTGGTTAGTAGTGATTGACAGTAGTCGGCGTCGGTCAGTAGTAGTCGACGGTGACAGAAGTGATGTTGAAGTTCAGCTACTCTAAGCTTCAAGCTCTTCTTTGAGCTTCAAACTCTCATTCAGCCTTCAAGCTTTTCTTCCCCCGCATGAGAGGATCAGAGGTTCTATTTACAGAATTCTACGTACAATTAATATATGAATATAATTGGTTGGATGGCCGAGAGAGCTATTTCTATCATACTGTATTTGACGAACATTTGAGTGTCTTGCTGATGTTAGAACTGAACGATCTTGAGTTCAATGGATTCATCTTGTCAAGGGGCTCAATTTGACTATAAGCTCATCAGATTCAACATATATTAATTCATGTTTTGCTTTCGTAATCCCAATTGGGGTTCGGTTTCTACAAATTCGTTAATATATCTCTTTTTCTTTTTTAATTAAATCTCAATTTTAGTATTTTTTTTAGTATAATCAATATATAAAGCTAATGTAAACGTTAAAACTTACGAAGAAGCAATGTAATTGGACATATGTTCATCAAAATTAACAAGATTTTTAAACTCCATAATTATATTCAAACCCTCTTAAAATAATAATTAAATATTTTTATAATCAAAATAAATAAATATATACCGTTCTTAACAACCCTGACCTTTAAATATTAATTAATTTTTTTCATTTATTGATGAAAGATTTATGTAAATACCACTCGTTTCTTTTATATTTACGTATCTAATACCTAAACATTAATTTTTTGCATATTGATGCATGCTGAAAAATTTATGGTGATAAGAGTGACGAATTATCAACTTAGCGTTGCACAAGAATCCGATGTACAATCGGATGAAAGAAAATATCCAACATAAGCATCAGAAGTTGTTACGTGATGAATTGAAATGGGAAAAAACCATAAGGCATTGTCCGGTCAAAATATTTCACCATGAGCTAGTGATTATGGATGTTATAGTTTGTTATCCCATAGGGGGAAAGAGTTATGCGGTTTCTCGAGTTACAGCGTCGGTGCGCAAAAAAGCTCATTGTCCCATGTTAGGGAGTGGTTCCTAGAGCTTCAGTGCACTGTCTTTAGGGTCGGCACGACATTCGAGATGATACAACGTTTTTTCGGTAGTTTTGTGACTTTGTGGTATCGGTTGTCGCTTCACACAATGCTTCATCATTAGGAGAGGGCAGCTACGACCAACGAGCGGTGTTTGATGAGGGTTGGCGGTCGTGGGAGCAGGAGGCCGATGGTGGTCGATAGTGATCGATAATTGGTGATCGATGGTAGTTGACAACTGCTTGATGAGAGGCACAAGGTGTTCGTCGGATCGTTGTTCCATGGTCTTAGAGTCTATCTGCTCCATACCTGGTCTTCCTCTTGCTAGTGATCCAGTGCCCTTCTCAAGAGAAGGGTAAAACTCTATTTATTGAGTCAATGAGAGGACCCTCTGCAAATAAAAAAAGTTGTCATACCACTCCATCAGAAGGTTTGAATAGATCCTCTTTGATCGCATGATATTCGATGAATATTTGAGTGTCTTAATGATGTCAGAATTGAACGATATCATGCTTGTTGGATTCATCTTGCCAAGATGTTCGTTTATAGAATAAGTTTGCCACTTTAAAATCCATTTGACATTTCCAATTATGTTTGTAAATATTCCATATGTGTTTTGACTCAAATTGGGTTAGTTTGGGTACAATTGGGTCAGTCCTATCGAGTCGACTAGTTTGACTGTAAGGTTGGCGAATTCAGAGTTCTTGATGATTTTTTCATCAAAGGTTGAATATTAATCGCTCAAAAAAGTATCTTGAGACTTCGCCATGCATCGAGATTTATGACGGATGATCAAAATTTGTTGATGTATCATCACATGCTCGCAAAAAAAATAAAAATAAATAATATATATATATATATATATATATATATATATATATATATATATATATATATATATATATATATATATATATATATATATATATATATATATATATATATTATTGTATGTAATATTATGTATTAGATAGGTAAATGCATAAAAATTTGGGGTATTGCATGTAAATTCCCCTTTATGAATTTGCTCATTTAAGATTAAACATATGCTGATTTCCATGACTTTCATGGTCCCTTGCAATTTGCGTTTTTCTGGTAAATATAAATACATATTTTCAGCCGCCTGTAGATATAATATTGTTAGCCGTCCATAGCGAAGTCAAATAGTTTGACTGGTCATGTGAGGGCGTTGGTTGACCTTCTGTTTTGACTTTCTAGCTATACGTTGACTTTGTGTGCGCTGACAACTTGCATTTGAACCATGCTTTAAAATGCAAATTGCCAACCAAATTAGGCTACGTATTCAAAACATCCTTATTATTGAGATTCGCTCTTCCAACGTTGATGAAGGCGATTCATATGCCTGCAGTTTTAGTTTTATTTAATTTTTTTTTATATTATTGACATTCGTTCCTACTAATATTTTCTTAAATACACATTTTAAAGCATATATTTTAGGGGCATTTATATACATAACATTCATTTTTTATGTGCTTGCCTAAAGCACCCAAACTCTATTTTTTTATATTTATACAATGCAAATAATTCATATCACATTAAAAAAAATTTATTTTTAACTTTAAAAAAGTGAGATGCACCTTTTCATGCGAAGATGACATAACATATATATACCTAAGAATATTGAAACTAAGGTGTTGGATAGGTAAAGACATGGGAATAGACGTGTGTTGGAAAGACTAGTGGGTGTTAAGTAATGAATTAGCATTTTAGCATTGTGTGAAGATTTGTCATACATTAAGGTAATTAAAGAGAAGTAAATAGGATGGAGTGCATCATTTTTTTATATTGAAAACTTTATAAAGGAAAAAAAAACTAATTATGAATCCTAAACCGGCTGAAATAATCTGCTACCAATTGAAATAATATGTTATGAATGATGAGTATACATATTGACTCTTCTCTAAATAAGAAAAGGAGTTATAAAATTAATCATTGTAAATGCACATGAACAGTTCATTCATAATAGCAATAGTCTGGTTGTAATGAATGTAGTTTTCGATGATAGTAGGTAGCAAGAGTCGTGGTTGATTGCCATGGAGACGGTAGTCTGAAGTGAATGTTATACATTATGGATGTGATACTAGATTGTCTTATAGGTCACATTTGAAAGCCATGGTAGTAGTTGTTCGCGTAGCCCATAAATGGTTGTAGTTGCGAATCACGTAAGTCGTAGTTGACCACATAGGTCGTTGTGGCGGTTTGTGATGATGTTTGTAGGTTGCAAAGGTTAGCACTAGGAGATGCACAAGCTATTGACTGTGTAGGCTGTAATTGATCGTATAGATTGCACTGAGAAGCTACGATGGCATGAGTAGGTCGTAAAGGCACCAGTACCAAGTCACACAACTTATAAGTCACATATGTGTAGTTATTGATGTAGGCAGTGGTGGTGACTTGTGATGATGTACTCAGGTCGTAGAGACTAAAGGCAACAGCTGCACGAGTTGTTGGCCACGTAGGTTGTAGTTAGTCAAATATGTCATAACGATTAGTTTTTTTTAATGTGTATAGGTCACAAAGGTCAGAGTTGGAAGCTAAACGAGCTGTGGACCGTATATGTCGTAGTTGGTCACATAGATCGTATTGGTGAGTTGTGATGACATATATATGTTGCAGAGACTATTGTTGAGAGATGCACAAGCTATGAGCTACATAGGCCACAATAGGTCACAAGGGCCATAATGGCGAGTTGTGATGACATCATCAAGCCATAGAGACCAAAGTTGCAAATTGCATGAGCTATGGACCATTTAGATTGTAGAGGCCTGAGTGGAGAGCTATACAAACTTTGTATCGCGTAGATTGTAGTTGTTCACGTAGACTGTTAAGTTGAGCTGTGAGGACATTAGTAGATCGCAAAAATTGAAGTGCAAAGTTACACAGACTCTAACTACTTAGGTCGTAATTGATCACATATATCATAGTGGTGAATTTTGATGACATTCATATGTCACAAACGTCGGAATCGAGAGTTGCACAAGTTGTAGACTTCGTAGTTCTTAAAGTTCAAAGTTGAGAGTTACATTATTGGTGAAGCAAGTAGCTTGTAGTTGGTCGTGTAGGCCGTTGTGGTGAGCTGTGAGGATGTATGTCAGCTACAATGGTTGGAGTTGGGAGCTTTATCGAGTTGTGGACTACACAGGTCGTTTTTGTTACAAAGGTCTTAGTGGCGAGCTGTTATGACATATGTAAGTCATCTCAAGTAAGGAGCTATATGAGTTGTAAACCATATAGGTTGTAGTTGGTCACTCGTAATTGTGAGTCGTGAGGAGAGAGCTTTAGAACTCCATATAAAGTCACCATATTTTGAGTTAATTGTTACATTACTTTTCAAAAGGTGTAGTTTCATTGTATGTTGGGTGCATTGTTACGACATCGTAAAGATCCATCGTTACACCATATTTAGGGTTCATTGTTGCACCATATTCGGGGTGTGTTGTTGTTCATAATACTAGGTGACGTATTACTCTATCGGGTGTTTTACTGTTCTGCAACGCACACTTAAATTTTGTAATGCTCGTTGTGTGTGACTCCATTCAAAACATTGTCGTACGAAGCAGGTGGTAGTTGACAGTGGTTTACGGTGGCCAACGGGCAGTGGTTAGCAGAGTTTGACAGTTACAGAAGCAGGAGGTATTCATCAAATCTATGACTTAGAAGTGGTGTTGGACTTCAGCTCATTCTACAAGCTTCAGTCTTCTTCTGGCTCAAGGCCTTCTCATTTAAAGATAGGGGGGCAACGCTCTATTTATAGAGTCTATGAGAGGTCTCTCTCAGATAATAAAGAAATTAAAACCACTTTATCAAACAGTCCAGATGGATTCTCACGATCAGACAGAATTCAGTGAACATTTGAGTGACTTAATGATGTCAAAATTGAGAGATCTCAAACTCGTTGAATTTGTTTGGTTCGTATAAAATGAGATCATTCCCAAACTAACTTGTTATGTTATTACACATCACTCTCACCACGTGGAGGTAGAGCACTCACAACTCCTTATGCTACAGGCATCGACAGAGCAATGAGAGCTCCCTATGCAGGTTGCTTAATTGAATAGTCTCGAGCTTCAATAAAAGGTTGGATTGACATACTAGCACTCAAGCAACCCATCCTGCTTCCACCATCTGCCCAATTCCTCCTTCGTCAAGGGCCTTAAAGCGAGTTGGATGACCCCACTTTTTTTATCAGCTCATCTACCTTTCGCCTCTTATAAGAGAGTTTTATCATCCTCTGCTCACCTTCGTATTTGTTCTTAACCTCTAGACGATACCTCACCACCGACATCCAAAAGGCGGCTTACATTTTTTCCATGTTAGAAAGCTTATTAGGGGGGTTCAAGACGTTCTCCATGGAAAAGTTTGAAAGGCGAATGATTCAGAAGAGAAGAAACACTAGACAAATTTGGAATATAAAAAAAACTCCATCACACCCATTTATAAGAATCATGGGCAAAAAAATCTAGAGAGTTCAATTGTTCAACCTTTCATTATTAAATAAATGATATTTACTTTTGTATTTAATTATCTTATTATTATCATAGCGTCGCTTTCAAAAAATAAGAGAAACATAAAACTAAAATATGTTCAGTAAGAATAGTAAGAATGTGCCTCCACATATCCCGAGGAAAATCGATGGGTGGTCAATTTGGAAGAAAATATAACAAAGAGGGGCCACCGATACAGGACCAATACTCCCCATCTGTCAAATTGGATACATTAATCCAAGGTAAGGACGAAAGTCAATCGAGTCAGAAGAAGGACAAAAAAATTGATCAAGGCGCGGGCCGATCAGACTTGAACAAACATATCAAAATCCAAGCAAACCATAAACGAGAAAGCCGAGCGAATGTATCGACCTACTTTTCAACGAATCCAAACTAATGAAAGAGTCTGATTCCTCGCCATCACCATATATCCCACGAATGCCCCCTAGGTTTCTACCATGGACAAAGAATTGCCCATACAACAAAGTATGCAAATTGTTTCGAAGGACCTCCCTCGTCAAGGTATGAACTGTCAATTGAGTTACGACAATCCACCATCTTGTTTGATAGCCTAATGTCATTTTGTTGACCTAAAGTTCTTATATAAGGATCAATGATCGACAATCAGACTAAACCAACCCATCAACAAAGCCCAACCAACCAGTCGTGCCAACTTTGTCAAGCCAATAAAACCGACATTACCTTGTCGAAGTCATGATAACCTAATCGACCAAATCATAGTGTAGCCTAACAACACCCTTACATACGTAAAATACCTAAAAATCCCATAACAATCCCGTCAAAGAAGAAACAAAAATATAATATTACATTTTGCATGTTACTTTTTACTTTTATAAATAAAAAAGATTATTTTTATGAGAAATGAATAATATATACCATATTTTACTATTCAGTAATTTTTGTTTCTCTCTCTATCTTATTTCTAATTTTTGCATTGTGATTCAACTTTCAAGAAGCCAAAACATGCTAATTTATATATCTAACCCTTAACGCTTTGTATTTGCGCATCCAACACCCTAAACTTTGAAAATACTCAATTCCAGCAATCCGTCTCTTCCGACCGACTTCTCCGTTATGCATCTCCACTGTCCGCCGCCGACTTATCCTCCTCCGCCGGCATCGGCGCCGCCGCCGTCGCCTTTGGTTTTCAGCTGCCAGCGCCTCTCAACTCTGGCACATCCTCCGGCAGCAGTGGGGGCCGGAACTCATACTAAAATTTAAGAATTTTAGGGTGCTTGAGCCTTGATGTTTAAATATAAAATTTTAAATGCTAGACTTGTAAATAAATTTTTTATGGATGCTATGTATGAAAATCTCCTGAAAAGAAAATATCGGCGACAGATTGATTTGACGTCTGCGCACTCAACGACAGCAAAGCAATATTCATTCTCTTCCTTTTTCGATTTGTATCCCATACAACATGCGTTTCCGTCGCTGTCCATATCCAAAATTAAATTAAAAACGACCACCTTTTCATAATTAATCTCCCCCATACAAATAAACCTAGCGGCGGCTACCGCCTACCGCCGCCTTCCCCATTCCTCTCTCCCTCCCAAAATGCCCTCATATCTTCCAAACTTATCTCTCTCTTATCGTTTCCTCATACCTCTGCTCATCGTCGTCTTCCTCGTCATCTTCAACCTTCATTCCTCCCCTAAACTCTCTTCACTGAAACCCTCCATCACTCCCAACGTCGGCGGTGGAGCTTCCACGGACGCTCGCCGTCTTTTCCTCTCGTTCTCCGCCTCCGCAAACTCCTCCATCTCCTCCCACCTACGCGCCCTCACCCGCGAACCCCACCTTGCCGGAACTCCCTCCGCCGCCGCCGCTGCTGATTACGTGCACAACCATCTCAAGCTCGCCGGTCTGGAAACCCTAACTCGAAACTATTCGGTCTCCCTTTCCTACCCTGCCGACGCCACACTTTCCATCCTCCTCAACGGAACCCTAGTTAAGACTCTTTCTCTATCTGAGCCCGCCGATCCCGCTGCCCGCGTCGTCGCACCTTACCACAGCTACTCCCCCTCTGGCTCTGCGCTCGCGCCAGCGGTATACGCGAACCTCGGCCGCGATGAGGATTATCTTGTCCTCGATCGCCTTTCGGTCGACGTCCGTGGATGTGTAGTGGTGTTGCGGAGGGGCGGCGGATCCAGAGGGGCTATTGTGGAGGCGGCTGCTGCGAGGGGGGCTAAGGCTGTGCTCATGATTGGGAAAGGTGTTGGTGGAGGAGTGGAGAGGGGCACCGTTCTTCTTGGTGGCCCTGGCGATCCGCTTACTCCTGGCTGGGCGGCCAACGCAACAGCAGAGAGGCTTACGCCGGAGGATGGGGAGGTGAGGAAAAGGTTCCCGAAAATACCATCAATGCCTGTGCCGACAGTCACTGCAGTGCAGATTCTGAGTGCAATTGGTGGCCCACCGGCGCCTCCGGAGTGGAAGGCTGAGATGTCGGCGGTGGTGGGCGTTGGTGGGGGGTCTACAGTGGTCAACTTTACATATCAGGTAAATTTATTCTCTGGTTAAAGGTATGATGCTGGTTGTCCAGTTTTTTTTATTCCAATTTCGTAGGTTAGGTGACTGCCGAAGATGTGGATGGGAGGGAATAGAACCATTCATGGCGGCTTTGAAAATTATTGAGGAACTGCTCTTTTGGCGTGTTCTCCTTTCATGGTAAATGAACAGTTTTTACGCATGTAAAGCAAATATGAATCTTTTGCTGGCCTAAAGTTTGGTGGGGTGGCTCGGTTGGGCCATATATGATAGTGAGGGAGCCTTAGACTTACACATTCCAAGTGCATGGATTCCGAATTGAGTAAAGATTTTTTTGCATTGCACGTGTGGGGTTCCTCTTATAATGGGTTGGTTTGCCACCTTCCAGGGATGATAGTTTAGCATAATTTCTATTTTCTGTAGTGTTGTGTTGATCGAAGTTGATGTATAAAGAACTTTAAAATCAAGAAAGATTTACATACATACCACTCAATTCACATGTAACACCTAAAATTTGATTTTTTTACATACATGTCTCCTTACCTATGATTGAAAAGGTGCATATCACCTTTAGAAGTTAAAATGGTGGTATTTTTCATGTAATGTGAAAGATTTTGGCAGTATTATTATAATGATTCCCAATTATGTGAACTAAGACAAAGCCGCGTTTATAAGGAGGGTTAAATAGCTAATGGGACAACGATCATTTGGCTATTTAAAGGTGTTTAACTGGTCATATTGTATGGGTCTTTGGTCTATATATATATAACGTTGTATATGAGTTGAGAGGGTCAAGGAAGAGAAATTCTGAGAACATGATGAGGAACCAAGAAAGTTTGTATCGAAATCAAGAACGATAGAGAGCTTGGAACCAGAAAGCTTGTTTCGAGATCAAGATTGATAGAGAGCTTGAGGAGATTGGTTCGTCTTTGATTTTGTGCGGTGTAATATTCAAGATTGTCTTAGTGAATTGTTTCTTGATTCCCTCCCGTGAATGTAAGTTCTATGAACCGAACCACGTAAATTTTTGGTGTTTTTGTTTGCACATCTTCTTTGTGGTTTTCTTCTTTTCCTGTTTCAGTTTTGTTGTCCTGCAGTTTCCATTGCTGTCTCGCGGTTTTCTTGGCAGCAGATTTCACAACAATTTTCGTCGTCTGTGGAAAATTCTAGCCGCGACAATAGGATTTGCTAAGCTTGACATCGAGAAATTCATCGAAAAGAATGATTTCAGCTTGTGGAGAGTCAAGATGAGAGCCCTATTGGTGCAACAAGGAGTCGCGGAAGCATTGTAGGGGCCTGTGGCATTGCCGACCGAGATTTCCGAGAGAGAAAAGAACAATATCCTGAACAGAACACATAGTGTGATAATCTTGAGCATGAGTGACTAGGCTCTAAGGGAAGTGTCAAGAGAGACGACGGCTTAGGCGCTCTGGGCTAAACTCGAGCTGCTCTATATGACGAAATCCTTTGCCAATAGACTCTTTTTGAAGCAACGTCTGTACTTTTTCAGGATGCACAAAGATAAATCTGTCTCAGAGCAAATTGATGAGTTTAACAAGATCATAGATGATCTTGAAAATATTAACGTCAAGGATGGATGACGAGGACAAGACACTGATGTTGTTAAACTCCATTCCCAAGAGTTACAAGCACTCAAAGATGCAATGCCCTATGGAGGGGTGCAAACAAGTTTACTAGAGGAGGTTCAATCGATGGTTAGAGTCAAAGAACTTCAAAGGAAATATGACATGAATGAGAAAATCAACGGAGATGGTCTTACCGCACTCCAACTGGTTGTTTCATTTTTGTTTCTCTTATTTGACTGCGCTAATGTTTTTCAGCATACCACTGGTTGTTTTATTTGCTTATGTAATGCACTTTGCATGTGAAGCAGTCATTTCGATAATGCCATGGTAAATTAGTTGATGATATGGTTTTCTTGTGCCTTCGCAATCTTACCCTGGAACTGGATTGTACAACTCCTGAAACATTGCTTTTATCATAGTCTACTGGTTTTGAAAATTTTCATCTTTTGATGGAATTTCCACCTATTAATGATGCTTTTACTCTTAAGGAAGACAGGAAATTGGCAGAGATCCAAAATATTGTTTCTATCATAAAGGGGCGTGAGGAACCTGACCGCTATGTTATTCTCGGCAACCATAGAGATGCGTGGACATATGGTGCTGTGGACCCTAACAGCGGTACAGCTGTTCTTCTTAATCTTGCCAGTCGTTTTGGTGCTCTGCTACGCTCGGGATGGAGGCCTAAGAGGACCATCATTCTATGTAGTTGGGACGCAGAGGAGTTTGGAATGGTGAGAAACTAAAGCAAATATTTTAACTCTTGAGCACATTTCCACTGAATAGTTGCAAAACTTATTTGTTGTCAATCTTATTGCGTGCTACTGTATTGGCATTAATAATTGGAATTCAAAATTTAATGTGGATTATGTTATAACATAATATTTCTATCTAGTTTTGTTTTCTTCTAGATTGCTATTAGCTTGCAATGTTTTGGTCTGTATCTTATATGTTATATTTCTTAGGAGCAGTGGTTAGTAGTAGTTTGCAATCATTAGTTGCTGGTGACCAAAAATTTGAAGTATTTTTAGGGAACAGGGGCAAGTAATGGATTGGAATAATATGTTACTGGTTCTCACTATCTTAAGTACAGATTTCATTATCATCATTGGCGTTATGGGTCTTGTGCCTGATATTTATGGTTGGAATATTGAATTTTCTTTCCTTATTTACCTTTCATTTCTTTTGAAGGCATTGCATTTATCATTGAATGCAGATTAGCTAGATCTTATTAAACTTTTAACTATGTTATATGGCTTATTCCTTTCCCTTAGGATTCCTTTCACTTTGGCAGCTTATCTCTCTGCCAAATGCTCATGAACATTGAGAAAATGAGTACTGAAATGTGCGAACTTCTATTTTTGTACTTGCAAAATTATGGTTTATTTTTCTTTATGATCTCAGCTTTATTTGTGTTGTTATATGTATGTGTATATGAATATTTGTATATTATTAGGGTATTGGATCCTCTTTTTGGGCTTTCTGCTCAGTAAAAGTTCTTGTAGAAGTTTGCACTACAATATTTTTCATTCAATTTAGTAATTGTGTTATGCTTTTTGTGTTTTCAGATTGGGTCTACTGAGTGGGTGGAGCAGAACCTGGGAATTTTAGAATCGAAGGCAGTAGTCTATCTAAATTTGGACTGTGCAGTTCAAGGTCCTGGTTTCTATCCCAGTGCATCCCCTCAACTGGACGAGCTTTTGATTGAAATCATGAAACAGGTGTGGAACAATTTGGCCACTTTTGCCGGCCATGACTTGCTTTATCATTAAGAAAGCTTATCTTCAAAGCTCTGCATGGTTCATTGTTTAGACTTATTGTTTGGGAAAATAAAGAGAGATCCTCTTATAAAGATATAGAAATTCTCACAGGAGCTCTTGTAATTTTTATGGATGCGATATTGGTTTATTTATTCAGGTGGCAGACCCAAGCTCCGAAGGCATGAGTGTATATCAAACTTGGGAAGCTAATAATGGAGGAATAAGTAAGGTTAATACATTTTTATTTTCTTTGAATTTTTTTTCATGAGTGATTTACATTATTTGTTGATTTTTTTAAGGAAGGAGTTCTGTTAAAAATCTAGTTCGTGCAAAACTGTAACTTATGTTTAGATTTAATTTCAATGCTTTCAGTTTATTAGGAAATTTAGATTTTATTTATACAGTTTATTAGTCAAAATCTTTTTTAAGCTTGAATTTGAATTACTGATTTAGGATTTAGTTTAGACAGTTTTGCATTTTAAAATTAAATATTTGCTCTTATTTTTTGTGCTTGTAACCTATTTATAATGATTTGTAATTGATTGTAATTAAACAAACTGAATTTACTCAATCAAGATATTTTTTGAACTTTCAACCCAGATGGAATCTGACCGTTTTCTCTAGCCCTTTAAGCCCCTATCTCCTAATACTTGACTGCTCCCTTTTTGTTTTCATCTTCTACATCATTTGGTGTCTGAGATGAAATCTCATCTATTCAATTTGATTCTTTGGCACAAAGCCAATTGTGTTTTTGTTCCATTGTCAATCTTTGCAGTATGCAAGGTCACAACCATCCTACAATCTCTCCGAGTGAAAGGGCTTCATTACGACCTCTATGGATGCTACTGATTTGAGATCATTGTGCTCCACTAGTTGTTCGCGTAGACTTCTCATATAAAACATCATTTAGATCATTTATATTTGTTCATTATTACATCCAACTCCAAGCATGCAAACTCAGTTCACTCGAGAGCATGCAGATCATTGCCTGACCACTTCTCCTGTGTCCTCTCTATACAACACTATCATAGCTACTCTGGATTTTGTAACTGCAAGTCTCCTTACATGATTTTCTCCTTCCAAATACTTCGCCTTAGCCATTTCAATCGTTAACATCTAACAATCTCTATATCTCGGTTAAATCTTGTGACTCACTCCTTTTGAGCTATCCGTCTCCAATCGATTAAATCTAATGACAGGGCGGAGTTTATTCCCTAGGAGATCACATAACTGGATCTTTCCCGTCTGGGTGCTAGTGCTGGGGCCCTTTTGGGACCCATATCTAGGATTTATTTAATTAGAATTAGGGTTGATTTTTGTCTTGTATGGTAAGCTGTTAGAACCTGGTTTTATACAATTTAGCGATGGTTTATATTATTTGGAGATATGTCTCTCTGTTTTCTCTTGTTTGGAGTGTTGTAACCTTGTTCTCTTGCTAGTGGTATGCTCATAGCATGTTTTCAAGAAGTGGTAGTGGTTCTCTTTAGGCATCCGCGCCTCGCCGATATTGCTTCCTGCTGTCTTCATCTTGGATAGCAGCAGGAAGAGTTGTTTCCTCTTCCATTCTTCAAGAATTTTCCATCTTCTCTATTTCGTGCCATTCTACAACATTTCTCTGCTAGATTCATTCCTCAAACACCTAGGAATATAGAACAGTGATGTCAGCATGTACTTGTGGGAACGCCTGAATTTCCTCATATAAGTAAAATGTTATTTTTGGAGAATCAGTGTGCTCGAGGCGTGCTTAGAAAGTATTTCTGGTTGATTATTGCTCGTATAGTATTGTATAACTAGTTGATGAGCATGCTATTATTTGAAATAATTCCATTTTTTTTTTAATTGCTGCTTCAGATTGAGAGACTCTCTAGAGCTGACTCAGATTTCACTGCATTTTTGCATCATGCTGGAGTTCCTGCTACAGATATTTATTTCGGTGAAGGTATTTCAAGCTGAGGGGCAGATGGAACTATATGCTTCTTTTTAAATGATCTTTAGTAATACTCTATTTTCGGCATGCAAAGACTAAATTTTTTATCAATGATGGTCTAATGATTACTTTATCTATCTATATATGGTTTCAACTCGAAGCTTGCCTGCTAGCTGCAATTGTGTTTTGGGGCTGATGATTGTTGTTTATGATTTAAGAAATATATTAGTTAACTGAATTTGACGTTTTGCACTGATATCTGACATCAGCTAAAAATTTTCTTAGGCCAGGAATTTTTTTTGTAAAGATAGGAACTAATAAATTAATAAGGCTGTTAAACTGAAGAAATCTTGACGTAAAAATAAATTTACATTGTGGTACCAAATATGACCTATTATGTTTCAAATGTTTGGCATACTACGTAATCCAGAGATTTAATTTCTGGTTGCATTAGTAGATTTATCATCAATTTGACAAATCTAAAGCTATTTCTTTATCTTCAAATGATCATATCAAGCTTCTTTTATCTATTTTTCAGGATTAGATTTTCAGCCTATCTATTTTTATTTTATCAAACACATTTTCAGAACTATATTGACATGTAGTAGCGGTTTGGAATTCCACCAGAAAAATATTTGAAAGCTATCAACTCGTGGATGCTAATTGCTCTTAATTTGTAAATGACAATATTTGAGCCATAGTTTGATCCTTGGATATTGCTAATATGCACAGTACAACAATAATTCAGATTATATTTCACTTATATTTCCTTATTCTGCAACAAAACCAAAAACTTGATCCTGAAGAAAAATAAGAATTTAACTTTTAACTTATATATATTGGGATACTACGCAAGTATACATATCGTTATCAAGTAATATATGACTTTTTGATTAAAACTTGAATATCGAACCTACAAGGAGAATACGCAATATGCACTATTGAACAACAACATTTCTATTTTTAATAAAAAAGATAATTATCTAAACTAAAGATGATTTTTGCAGTAATAAAAATTTAAATATTTTTGATATTTTCAATATTTTGATAGAACAATAACAATTTAAAAAGATAACTAGAGTTTTTGTAGAATAAAAACACTAAATATGAAAATATATTTCTTCTTATTATGAATCAGTAATGAGTATAGAAATTCTGTTGTGGAAGTATGCAAATTGTGTTGTGTCAAATAGGAGTAATAATATTCTTTACCCTTACTAGAGATGCTATAAAGAACATTGACTAATTTAAAGTTTGAATAATTCTGAAGACTGGTTAGGCAGGGAAGTTACTAGCTTTCACACTAGAGTTCCCTCAATTCCCTCCCCTGGAGGCTAACATCTCGTATTTGAACCTAAAAAAATAAATCAAGTTTAGGGCTTTAACCTGTTACTTTAAAGTCTTCTAACTCTACACCCTTTAATGAATATTTATCTATTTATTTGCACTCAATCATATGAACTGCATTTTCATTCATACAACCTCATGCGATTCTTTTCAATTTTTGACCTGAGACAATACCAGTCCGATTCTTACATGTTCTCACAATAAATTTTAATATCTGGATTGGTCAAATCAAGAAGTAAATGAAGTGTTTTAATTTAAATCATCACAACTTCTTCTATCATTGAAGATCAATACTTTCCACAACTTCCGTGCAAAACTTAATTACTTATCATTTTAAGAAGAAATATAAAGAAAACTACTCAGAATCCATGGAGAAAACAAAACCACACTTTGGTTTAAAAGAAGAAATCACTGTTAAACCAACAACAAATCTCAATTAAAATCAAAAGTAGTCTCAAAACAAAAAGATAAAAATATATCTCAAGTCTTCCACCAAACTATTGAAGTTCCTTTGATTCTATTCTCTTTACAATCACTCAAAATAAAATAGCAAAAATGATAAAATAAAAGTAAAAGTGGTACTTGAAAATCTCTCCGAACTAACTTCAGAACTTTCAAAATTTTCCAATACTTTCAGGACCCTTTTCTAAGTTCTCTCTTCTTTCTTTTATAATTTTCCAAAAGGTGTCTTGGTTTCTCTTCAAAATGTCTAGATTCGATGTATTTTCTCAAGAGATGCATTCTTTCATGATAATTTTCATCCATGGTAGTTATAACCATCTATTAAGCCAATAAGTGCTTCAAAAACCTCTTCAAAGTTAGTAGAAACCGAATTTACTCGTCCAATAACTGCCACCGGCGCTTAGGCGGAGCCTTCTCTGTTTAACTGGTGCTTAAGCGTCGGATCTGGCGCTTAGGCGTCAAAATTCTTTTGCACATTTTTCACCTTTTTGCTCCAAATTTGATTTTTTTTTCACTTCTTTAAGCATTTTTCACCCTTTTTACCTGTATCTGTAAGAAAAACATAAAAATATCTTTCATTAAAGCGCAATATCTTTGAAATATGTATAAAAATGTATCTAAAAACACTATATATTTTAAGTGTATCACACTTTAATTTAGATTCTTTCTATTTTTCAATTTGTATCCTGATATTTCTTCCTCGCTTACTTATTTAAGATTTAATTAATCACACTTTATTTAAATTTAGTTGAGCAAGCATTCAACTTGTCGCTTCTATTGCATGTCAGATTTAGTATGTTGTCCAGGAGTATTGCTTCTAGTAGTTAAAAATAAATCTAGTATTGTTTTGTCTTCCATCTAAATCATGCCACCATTGTAGTAGACCGTGCATTGCTTTTATGATTGTTACCCCAAGTTTTCATGATAGTGCATTTACTGACTTGATTGTATCGTTGAACATGTATTGTCATATAATAAAGATTGTATCATGTTATTCTTGTTTCAGACTACCCTTTCTACCATACATCACTAGACACATATGAGTGGATGGAGAAACATGGAGATCCGTCATTTCTTTATCACGTGGCTGGTAAGTTTACTTGCCTTTATTTTGTGAGCGTTGAGTTATATGTCAATCTTTCTATTTCTTTTTTAATAGAAAACAGTGAAA
Organism: Phalaenopsis aphrodite; assembly: GCA_003013225.1. Classification (NCBI taxonomy): domain Eukaryota; kingdom Viridiplantae; phylum Streptophyta; class Magnoliopsida; order Asparagales; family Orchidaceae; genus Phalaenopsis; species Phalaenopsis aphrodite. The sequence goes on along the minus strand of NEWO01000035.1, from coordinate 2,551,623 downwards.
ACTCTTGGAGGTTCAATAAATAATAATTGACAATTATAAGGGATCATCGAATCAAATTTTGTTCCCCATTCGTTCATGTTTATGCCATGTGAAAAATACGTGTTATTACTAATCTGTTATTACTAACACGTGAGTCTGAATCAATACAATATTCTTTTTGTCTGCTTCGAGATCTGTTTTGCGAAATGTCCAATCTAGATTGAATACATTATCTTTTTAAGATGATCCTTATTTCATGAATGTTGGTGTGTTAAAACTTTGTTTTTCTAGAGGTAAATTGGTTTAGCATGGTTTCGGACCCCATGGTAGCTGGCTCTAATTAATGTAGGATAGAATGAAGAGCTAGTACAGAATGCGAAACTAACTCTAGAAATATGTAATGCAAAGTTGAGATGACAATAACTGTAAGTATTCATTAAAATTTACGTTGTTCTTTCCAAACAATGATTTCAACTAAAAGATTTGTGCTACACTAGGTGAAGAATCAACTATATGCAAAACAATTGAAAACATACTTCTAAGAGAGGAGTAATTAAGAATCGAGTCTTAGTTTATTGGTGTGATTGCTACGCTACTCATACCACTCATTACAAAAAAGTCTAAATAAACTAAAAAATACATAAATGCTAAATTCTAATATTTCCTAAAACTAAATCAGTAGTAAAGCATGAAAACAACTAAACTTTTTGTGTTCTTGATGCTTGGTCTTGCATCATTTATCCTACAATAAATGGTCTTGCATCCTCATCCGCTTGATTACCAATGTTATGCCTCATGTACTCGCTTGTAGACCAATCCTTTGTGCCACAACATCCCGCACTTCCTCTTGTATGTAAAGTCATTTGTGCTTGTTCTACCCTGATACATTGCCTCGTGTCCACATCCTTGCATTAATCAGCCGTCGTGCAATGCTCTCTCACCCAATCGCTAACTCAGCACTTTTTCGTCTTCTCATGATTTGTGCTTGTCCAATAATCATCTTTGCCTGTTGTTTTCACCAATGGAAAACCTACTTTTGCCAATTGTTTATTCCATCTACCATCATTTACTGTGAATTGCTGGCAAAGCAACTTGATATTATTATGAAAATTAAATTGCATGGAGGGGATTGAATCTGTAACTTCTGATGAAAAATTGCATTACTAACACCTAAAACCATAACCAGCGGTGGAGGATTTGTTGAATGGGCTCTGATGGCTCTTTAACACCTATACTTATAGCTCCTGTTGCGTATGCACTTTAAATAAGAATATTTAAAAAAAAAAAAAACTTAAATTATAAAAAATGGACCTTTGAAAAAAAAGAAAAGCTTAAATATAAATAAATTTTCCTGAACTTGGACGACCGAACATTGGAGTAGTGCAAACTTCTCCAAAACATCATTATTTACTTGTATGATATGGCTATCTCAAATTAAAATAGGCTACCTCAAATTAAAATAGGCTACCATCCATATTATGCTTAGATGCGAGCTATCCTAATAAGTTCATGGTAAGCTTGTTCTTGATTTGAACACAATGTTTGAGAACAATTCACTTTGTGTGTTGGTTTATGAGGCACTTGACTATAATAGCCCAAGCATATATATATATATATATATATATATATATATATATATATATATATATATATATATATATATATATATATATATATATATATATATATCCCTGAGAAAAAAAAGCCCATGATACAGAAATGGGGTATCTAAATGGATAGAAATTACAAATTAAAAAAAAAAAAAAATTGAAGAACAAGTCAAACTGAGCAAAGAAAGATGGAAATTATGAGAAAATTTAATAAATTAAAGCACAAGATAAAACCAGTTCATCATGAGATTTTTGGCATTATCCTAAATATTTGTACTTGGACCTAAAATCTTGCACCATGGCTCAAAGAACGCAATTTCTCAAGAAATTTTACATCCAAAATACACGACGGAAGAATAGAAGACAGCCCTAATATGCTAATAACTCCCTTAGAAACTCTCAAGGTATTGATAGATAGAGACCCATAAGCTTGAGTTGCTCGAATCCCGAAAATGTTGGAATGCAATTTGATAATACAGTGCTGTGGGTTGGAACATAAATTTTTCAATTTTTAGCAATCCACTTTTATTCCCCGTAAACACCAGTCTACATACGATGATTTCAACTCATGTATCTCCCGACTATTCAAATATTATAAAATACCAGCTAAATAGAAGATACACGTCAGTTCTGATTACTAATCTCTATCTAGTGAAACAAAAACTAAACTCAAAATTGCTTCTGTTGGTTATGATAAACATTATTTCATTTAAACTAGCACTACTAACTTGGAGCAATGAATCACCACGAAGTCATCATGAAACAACTCATCTATGCATTATTGGAGTTTTCTTATAGAATTTGCTTGATTGGGCCATGCCATCGTGTATAAAAATCCAATAATCAGTTGGACAATTATCACTGTTATGTTTGAAAATCTACCTTCTTTCTTTTGCTGTTTATAGACACATCCCTAGTCTCTAAAAAAATTGTTGCGAAATGTTGTTTCAGCTTCTGAAATTTGGGGACTCTTAGGCCTTCGTCTTTCGGATGACCGCATCTTGCCTTTTGATTATAACTCCTACTCCAGTCAATTACTGGTAGGGAGGCCTTTTGACATATTTCTACAGGCCTACTGTTTCAAGGAATTGATAGAAAATCAGCTCTCTTTTTCTGAGTTCAGGAACACGCAAATGCTCTGACAGCCTTATTTGATGGTCTGAAGATAGACCCCATACTTTCATCCATACAGAAGTTTACTGCAGCAGCCGAAGCAGCTCAGGATGAAGCCAAGGTTAGATATCCTTATGAATTATAATTATACTCCATTTATAGCTCCCATACAGAAGTTTGGCATCAATTTTATTTTTTATTTTTTTCTTTTATTTTTAAAAATATATTTGTTTAGTTTCTTTTTTTGTTTGTTTCTATTTTATAATTTTAAAAATGAATCTTCTTGTTTTTAAAACATTTAAAATAACTTTTATGTTTTTGAGTTTTTCTTTAAAGAGCCGTTACAATCTTTCAAATCAAAACAATAAACAGAACAATATAAAAATGGAAAACGGAAAACTAAAATCTAAAGTGATCCCAAATGACCTCACAATTTAGCTATTTTGTGTCTTGGCATACATACAATGTGATACATTTGGCAACCTAATCCTAATGTCCCCATTATTTGTATGTGAAATTTACATAAACACCACCCAAGTCTTATGTATTTACATATTTAACTCGTATACTTTGATTTTTACATTTATACCGCCCAAGCCTTTTATATCACATAAAAACACCACTTTTTTAACTCTTAAAAAGTGGAAAAACACTTTTTCATGCATACTTTGGATGGCATATATGTAAAAAAGTGAAGTTTAGGTGTTGGATATGGTAAATACATAAAAATTGAGTGGTATGTATATAAATCCATGCAACCTTCTTTTTTCTCAAGCTCAATTTAATGTGATTTTAAGGCCAATACGATTGTTTCCACTTGTTTTACTGGATTTTGACCTGCAGATGTTTAAAGTGCAAGGTTTAGCAGAAGACGGCACTTCTCTAAGGCTGCGGGCTTTTAACGACAGGCTAATGCTCACAGAGAGGGCTTTCTTGGACCCAGAAGGCCTCAGAGGTCGGCCATGGTTTAGACATCTGGTTAGCATTTACATACATACCACCCAAATTTTATATTTTTACATATCTAACGCCAAAACTTTCTTTTTTTACATTTATACCATTTTAGCTGCTGCTGTTGATTTTGCAGCTATATTCTCCTCCTAAGGATGGTGCAAGTAAGCTTTCTTTCTTTCCCGGTATAGCCGATGCAATATCTGATTCTATGAAGAGCCCGACGAAGGGCGAGACGACGACGATAGAGCATGAAATATGGAGGGTTGCTCGAGCCATTCGGAGGGCTGCAGACGTGCTGCAAGGCGAACTCACTTGATCCAATCATGAAAGTAAGCAGCCACCTAAACATCAGTTTTTTTGTCTTATGGTTGAGCTGAAATATGTGCATAATAGATTGTGTATAGAGTTAACATGACAAATTGTTTGAGTTGCTTTCTTCAAACATTTATCTATTCTGCTGCTTGATATTATGAACCTTATATTATCACATATATCTTAGTACTTGAATTGTAGTATTACATTTTTTTTCAAGCTTATTAATTTTGTTGATTGAAATATTTAGTTCTTATTTGGGGATCACTTTTGTTTGTTATTTTTATTATTTTTTGTTTTTACTTTGATTTTAAAAACATGTTTGATTAGTGTTTTTTTTTTGGCGTTTTTTATTTGTTTTCAAAAATAGATTTAGCTTATTTTTAAAACACTGAAAATATCTAAAAATTATTGAGTATTTATAAAAACAATTAAATATGTTTTATTTCAAGTAAAAATATAAATAAAATAAAATAAAAATCAAAATCAATAACGATTCAAATTCGAACGAATGCATCACTGTTCGTGTTTTATTCATTTAATTAACCGAACGAAAAAAAATTTGTTCATGTTCGTCTTGTTTACTTATCGAACGAATCGAACACGAACTCATTAATGAACCGAACAAAAACTGTTCACGAACAACGAGCTTTTTTGACAACCCTAATTGTAGAAGTCATTTGACGACACTAAACAAATTAAGAGAAATAGAATAGAAATAATCATAAATTATAAAAGAAAGATAAATTTAATATTTCTAATTAATCTTGCAAATCACACATAGACCTATATATATAATTTTTAATAAAGTGTCAAAATAGGAGGTGATTATTTACATGGGATTTTTTAGCCCTAGAGTTTATAAAAGGGTTAATAAAGTTTCTAGTTATTTTAAAACTAAGCTTTAATAGTTCTTCATGAAGGTTCTTTTAGCCTTAATTTAAATAATCAGAAGACTATTTCAGCTCTAATTTAATGAATTTGGGGAGTATTTTGATACTTTTTTAAACTCTAAAATTAAGACGGCACGGTAAATATTTGGGGACTATTTTGATATTTTACTCTATAAATTCTTAGCTCGATTTAAAGTCAAGATCTCTCAAATCATATTAGGGGGAGGCTATATCTTTTATAACAGTGATTATAAAGCTAATGGAAATACTTTTTTAGTAATTGATGTGAATAATATATATATATATATATATATATATATATATATATATATATATATATATATATATATATTAAAATAGGATTAACTTTTTTATAATTATCAAACTTAACAAAATTTTATTGTAAGAAATAGCTCCCATTATATCAATTTCTAAAAGTAATAAAAAATTATTACCCAAATACAATCAACACAATCACACTATTATAATTCAAAGTTTTAAAGCATAAGAAAATATTATGTCAGATAAATTTCGGACACAAAGGATGATGCGTTGCACTCTATAATTCGAAAAATTATTTCATACATACACCTTATGCATAGAATCATACGATATTCAATCTCTACCATACATCACAACAAAAATGCATGACTGTGAGTCTTATTTTGAATTTTTTTTTAAATAAAAATTTATTGTAATGGATAGTGGAGATCGGACAACAACATAGGGTGTGTCCATGTCGAATAATTTTTACTATGATTCACATGTCGAGACATTTTTTTCTCTTAAATCAAGAAAATATTATGCCCAATAAATCGAACGTAAGGACGTTCATATTTGGTTTCTATTTCGTTTGATTTCCCGCGCGGAGGAGGGGAGGAGGGAGATCAGTCCTTCCCTCAATGGATGCCGCCATCTTTTCCTTTTTCAGATCGCTCGCCGCCTTCTGCAATCACGTAGAGTCCAGCTCCAAAGCCCTCTCCGATTCCGTTCAGAGGAGTCCGATTCCGCTTGGTAACTCTCTCGATTTCATCATCGATTTTGGCAATGAAACCCTAATCTTCCTTCTGAACTCGAGATCGATGATGTATCCACATTACCCTACTCTGCTGTATAGATTCGGCGGCTGCCGCTTTCTTGCAGTCACTGGAGCATCGAATGTCCACTACGATTAGCGATCTTAATCTGCTAAACTCCATGGCGTTCGAGACAGTTTCCTTTGAGGAGTTGCTCGGTTACTGCAATGAGGTGTACAAGGCGAATGAGAAGCACATTTCTGAAGTTGAGGATATTATGAGGAGCTTCGGATATGTTCCTGGTACTTTGGATTGGATTCTGGGGTGAATACTTTTTGGCTCTTTTTATTGTTTTTTAATGTTGGGATTGTTTTCAGATACTGGACCGGAGGACGAAGAATTTGAGGAGTTTGGTGCGGATGCGAGACTTTCCGATATAAGCAAGGGCTTTGATGGAGTGGGTTCTGCTATGAAGACGCCTTCACTCGAGGATGAACTGTATCCTTCCATTTTTTTTTTTTTATGTCCCCAATTCTTTTTGAGGCGGCATTCAGTTCCTGCATTCTTTTTAAGCGGGTGCTTTTTTATGATTCTTATTCCAAAATGATATGTTAGATTTTAGTTGCATTACATATCTGGCACAGGGAATAACAGTGTTGTCTCTTCCATAATTTTAAAATTTCGTTCCATGTACCGCAAAGCAAAATTTTCGTGATCTGTGCATTCTGATATTTTTTTGAAATTTCGGACTTGATTTATTCTGCATCATTATCATTATTATTATTGTTTCCTCTCAAAACTTCGGAAGATATAATGATTCCATTTCTTTGAAAAATTTTGGGCTTTCAGAAGCAAGTCTTGCTGCTTTAGCTTCTAAAGGTTAGTAACTTTCTCTTATTGGTTTTAAGATGGTGGTTTTTGTTTGTGATTCTTTAAAAGCCTACTTTTGAACTGACACTGATTTATTACTTTTGCAAATTATTCATTTTCGTTGAAGATAACAAGCAATAATTTGTGGCTTGATGACATTGCAACTTGGTTTCTAGTATCAAAATTTGGGTTTTCTGTACAATCAACCCACAAGAACAGATCCTTTCCACCTAGTTTCGTAATTGTACTCAAATCACTACGACAAGGCAGGTGTCTTGCTTAATTAGGAAACAAATTCTACAACAACAACAACAACAACAAAGCCTTAATTTCACTACGTGGGGTCGGCTACATGAATCATTTTTTTTCCATGGAGTCCTATTTTGTGTCATATTTTCATTTAGTTCTAGTAAATTAAGATTATTTTTTATACAATAAGCCCAAGTTTTCCTAGGTTTACCTCTGCCTTTCTTAACACAAGTTGAATCTAAAATATCTACTCTCCAAATAGGATCGTCAGATGGTTGACGTTTGATGTGACCAAACTATCTAAGACGACTTTCTCTAATTTTGTCCGTCACAGGAGCTACACTAACCCTATCACAGATATATTCTTTTCGCATTTTGTCTCTAAGTGTAAAGCCACTCATCCACCTAATCATTCTCATCTCGGCAACACTTAACTTATTATTATGCTTCTATTTTAAAGGCCAACATTCAGCGCCATAGAGCATTGTAGGTCACACCACCGTCTTATAAAATTTTCCTTTTAGTCTAAGCGGTACTTTTCTATCACACAAAAGGCCCAAAGCATTCCTCCACTTCAACCAACCAACTTGAATTCTACTATTAATATCCCCATCTATATCACCATCGCTTTGAACAACGGACCCAAAGTATCTAAATCATTCATACCTTTTAATAATTTGATCACCCAAAGTCACACTTCTGTCACTAGAGCTACTACTACTAAAATTACATTCAATGTATTCAATTTTAGTTCTACTTAAGTGAAGACCTTTAGACTCCAATGTAGACCTACATAATTCAAGTTTTTCCTGGGCTTTTTCTCTCGTTTTATCCACGAGAAGGATATCATCAACAAAAAACATACACCAAAGTACATCCTCCTGTAGATGTCCAGTAAGACCATCCATAACTAAAGCAAAAAGATATGGGCTTAAAGCCGATTCCTGATGTAATCCAACAGAAATAGGAAATTATTTGGTCAATCCTCCTTCAGTTTGAACACAAGTAACAACTCTAGTATTCATATCTTTAATGATCATAAGTCGTATCAACACCTTTCTTCTCAAGAACTCTCCAAAGGCTATCTTTTTGAACCTTATCGTAAGTTTTTTCTAAATCAATAAAAATCAAATGTAGATTCTCCTTATTATCTTTGAACTTCTCCATCAAACCTCTCAATAAATGTATAGTTTCCATAGTAGACCTGCCGGACATAAATCCAAATTTATTATGAGAAATCTTTGTAATGCGTTTTAACCTATGTTCAATTACCGTCTTCCATAACTTTAAAGTATGACACATTAACTTAATTTCTCTATAATTTGCACACTCTTGTGCATCCCTTTTATTCTTAAAAATGGGGATCAAAATACTCTTCCTTCACTTATCAGACATCTTTTTAGTTTTTAAAATAATATTAAAGAATTTAGTAAGCCAAGAAACTCTCAAATCTCCTAAATATTTCCACACTTCAATTGGGATATCATCAGGTCCTACAGACTTTGCACCCTTGGTTTTCTTTAAAGCCTCCTCAACTTTTTTTTTACTAATGCGACGGTAAAAATGAAACGTTTTATTATCTTTTACGATATTAAGATCACTAGGGTCGATCATATTTTCAGAAACTTCATTAAAAAATCTATCAAAATAACTTACCCAACTATGTTGAATATCTTTTTCTAAGAAAGGTACTTTTAATTTTCATCTTTAATATAATTTACTTGAGTTAAATTTTTACTTTTTTTTTCTTTGTTTGGCTAGTTTACACAGAGAAATGAATTCTAATACCTAAAAATCATGACGCAATAGTTCTCTATGGTGAAAACTTTACAGTGATGGATGTCGAAAAAAACATTAACTGTTAAAAAAATAAGTAGACGTGTAATCAGAAACAAAGGATGATAAAATGTGTGAAATGGCCAAAAGTCCTATTTTGAGAAGTATGAATCTGAGCTGGTAAAAAGAGATGGAGGGTTGAAATTTAGTATGAAGGATGATGCATGATGGTTCAGGTTTTTGAATCTAATAAGAATGATGTAATGTTTGTAGATCATCCAAGAGGAACTTAGGATTCACAATTCAAACTAAAGAAGTCACAACTTACTTTTCTTAAATGCAAACAATGAATACGAGAATTAAAACTCAAATGGTAATATAATGATTGAATAAATTTTGAAGAAATTAGTGAAAATATAGAACAATGTAAATTCAACTATTAGTTCTAGCTGAATCACTACAATAAATTTGGCAACTGTGTCATATTTGAATAAAATCAGGAACATTAGATAGTCAATGACAAAACATTAAAAATTTCAGCTTCAAATTTTTTATCTATCTAAGTTCCCAAATTTTAGCTCTGGGTGGGCTGGTTCTAAGCCAACATAATCAATCTTTCCCTACAGAATACTAAGTAGTCCGTGGATTTTTGGCTAAATTTTATCCCGCTATAAGCCATTTGAATCATCCAGGAGCTACTGATTTGGTCAACTTTAGCATTAGTTAGAATAGAATAATTTTGTGAAACATATTTGGCATCCGAATTAGCTATTATAGGAGCACAATGATAGTAAAATTTTGTGGGCGACAAGTGAACCCCTTAGTGGGTGACTAGTCTATTCGCCTTGCATGGTGGTACTAATGTGCAATTCATGTTCATAATGAGTGATTAGGGCATTTCTTTTTTGTGGGATTTACATACATACACAATTCTTATATATTTGCATATCTCACTCGTAATGTTAAATTTTTATATTTTTAACATGTTGTAGTCCAAGACCTATGCATAAAAAGACATATTTTACTTTTAAGAAGTTAGTAATAGTGATATTTATTATGTAATATTAAAGATTTGAGTGCTATACTTGTGAATATGGAAGTTTAAGTGTTAGATATGCAAATGCATAAGAATTGTATTGTGTGTATGAAAATGCCCCTTCTTTTTTTCATTAATAATCACCCACCATTTGGGTGAATACACACATACACATAATACAACACGAACAACAACAAACCTTTATCCCATTAAGTGGGGTTGGTTACATGAATCTTTTTTCTCTATCGTGTCATATTTTTATTTAATTCTAATAAATTAAGATAAACTTTTATATAACATGCTCAAGTTTTTTTTAGGCCCACCTCTACTTTTCTTAACATAAGTCAATCGAAAACATCTACTCTTTAACTCTTTCTAATCCGGTATGTCATTGGAGCTACTCTAACACTTTTATGGATATATTCATTTTGCATTTTCTCTCTAAGTGTAAGCCACTCATCCCCTTAAGAATTCTCATCTCGACAACACTTAATTTTATGCCTCTCTTTTATGGCCAACATTCCGTGCCATAAAGCATTGCATGTCTCACCACCATCTAATTAAAATTTTCTTTTAGTTAAGTGCTACTTTTCTATCACACAATAGATCCAATTCATTCCTCCAATTCAACCATTCAACTTTAATTATACTAATAACATTCTCATCTATATCACCATCACTTTGAACAATAGACTCGAGATATCTAACACGTTCACTCTTTTTAATGACTTCATCACCAGTTGTTAGAACCCCATCACCAGATCTACTACTACTAAAATTGCATTTTATGTATTCAATTTTAGGATCAACTCAAACGAAAGCTTGTAGATTTTAAAGTTGACATCCACAAATCAATATTTTTCTAAACCTTCTCTCTAGTCTTATCCATGATAAGGATATCATCAACAAAAAAAAAATACAATAAGGGACATCCTCATGTAAATGTCCAGTAAGAACATCCATAACTAAATCAAAAAGATATGGGCTTAAAAGCAATACATGATGCAATCCAATTGAAATAGGAAAATACTTGGTCAATCCTTATTGAGTTCGAATACAAGTAACAACTCTAGTATATACATATATTTAATGAATTGAATATAAGAATATCAAATTCATTCTTTTCTAGAACTCTCCAAAAGTACTTCTCTTGAAACTTTATCATAAGCTTTTTCTAAATTAATAAATTCTATTTAGATCTTCCTTACTCTCTGTGTAATTTTTTATCAAATCTCTCAATAAATATATAACTTCTTAGCAGACTTGCCTGTGCGCGCGCGCACACACACACATAGATCTCAAAATAAATTTTTATGATATTTATTTTTGTCAAGATTTGGGTTGTTTGAATTATTTCGACGAGCCATAGATGATGGTCCAGTTCATTCAATGAAATGAATACTCCATCAACAAATTTTAGATGGGTACAGAATACCCATAACATTTAAAAATTGCATATCAGCTGTAATTAAAATATTGTATCCGAATTTTAAATATATAACAGCTATTATTGAATGGTTTTTAATTTTTTCAAATATTGAGTCATGCTTTCTCCTGAAAATATATTTTTTTTTTTAGTAATGAAACCGTAACTGAATTCAGCTAAAATGATTTTAAGGAGGTGACCGTGGTTGAAAATGATGATGTAAAAAAAAAAGAATTCTTTGTATTGGAAAGTGCTACCTCTCTCCGTCCTTTGATGCGAATACAGATCCTCTTAGTTGTGAAAATCCTTTTGCTGTATTTTTTTCAGGGATGTTTACATCACACCACTCAGTTCCTATGTATTTATTACATATCTAATACCTGACTTCAATTTTTACATATAAATCACCTTGCCAATGCATGAAAAGATATATTTTACATTTTTTAAAATTAAAATAAGAGTTTTTTTTATGTGATTTAAAAGATTTGGGTAGTATAAATTAAAAAAAAAAAACGAAGTTTAGGTGTTATATATCTAAATATACAACAATGGGTAGTTTATGTAAATGCCCTTTTTTGGTTAATGCTTTCTGCAAGCATATAAATGATTTCATGGGAAATAACTAGGATAAGTTTAATTTTTGGGATAATTGCATAGAAACTATTCAAAAAAATGATATTTACAAATTAACCACTTAGGTGATTTTTTTGAACTACCGAATTGTTGTAGTTATGCATGCCACATTCAAACTATCGAGAATTTGATAAAATGAAAAACATGGGTTGGGGTTTTATCATGAATTTTGATATTTGATTGAGAATTTGAAAAATGGATGAAAGAGGGTGGTTGATTTGTAAATACCAAGTTTTGGTTGGTCTGTATGTTATTGCACCTTAATTTTTATATCCCTTCCTTTTGATTGTATTTTTATGCCTTTTTCTCTGTCTAATTTTTTATTTGTTTTTGTTATGCTGATTTTGAACCAAGTCAAATTTTATTATTTAATAAATTCACGGCAGATTCTTTGGATTCATCAGGTATGTAATTAGTCCCTGAATTGACTAAATGTTCAAATTCGTCTCATTCTATTAGATTAATTCTTAATGCTTGTTTTCTAGAAAATATGATTCTAACAGGAGGAGCTTCCATGAAAGCTGAAATAATGATTTCAGAAGATGATTATGATAAACTTCCCGCGATTATGAAAAAACTATCACCATGGGAGGTATGAAAGATATATTATCTTTTAGGGACAATTACATACGAACCACTCAAAATATTGATATTTATAAATTAATCATCGAGGTGATTTTTTTGAATTATTGAAATGATGTATTTATGTTTGCCACGATTTAACTATTGAGATTGTGATAAAAATGAAAAATATGGGGTTGGATTTTCCTCTGAATTTTGACATTTGATCGAGTATTTGAAAAATGGGTGAAAGAGGGTGGTTGACTTGTAATTAACAAGGTTCGGTGGTCTGTAGGCGGTGAGGTTGATTTATTATTGCAACCAGAAATCAGATGCACAATAAAAATACATAAAAAGTCGTACTTTTACCGATTACAAAAAAAAAATGTAGATATTCTTGGAATCAGCCGCTGAATATAAGAAACTCTGGGATTGTGGCAATTAGTAGCTTTCCGGATTGCATCCGTATGTTTTCTTAAGTTAGAACTTGCCAAATCTTATGGTTTAATCCGTTGGAGTTTGAATTGTAGCAAGGCATATGGCATATTTTACTTTGGAAATTTACATCAATGCCACCTAATTCTTCTATCTTACATATCTAACGCCTAAACTTTCTTATTTACGTCTACGACACTTTGGTGTAATATGCATGAAAATGATTATCTAATTTTTGTAAAGTAGGTGTGATGTGTGCTAGACATTTCGCGGCAGTGGAGTGACAGATTATCGTCTTAGTATGGTATGAAGATTGAACACACACTCATAAAAGAGAACACAACTAATTATGACACCATAAGTTTTTACGTGGAAAACCGAAAAGAGAAAAACCAAGTGAATTGAGCCAGCGGAAGTATTCCACTATAAAAATATGATTAAAGTTGCAACTACTTGTCCTATAGGCGGGAAAGAGTTACTAGGTTTCTAAAGTTACGTCAACAGACGGCGACCGATACTGATTGGAGGCATTCGGTTGGTGTTGGTCGACGGTAGTTGACGATAATTGAAGGCGGTCGACGGTGGTCGATGAAGATTGTCGTTGGTCGACGACGTCGGTGGTGATCGACAGTGGCCGACAGTGGCATGAATGCTCGACTGCGTTTGGCGATGGTCAACGACAGTCGGCGGGAGTAGTGTTGGATTTCAGTTTCTTCTCAAAGCTTCAGGTTCTTTCTTAGCCTCAAGCTGTTCTCTTCCCCAAATGAGAGGGGTGAGACTCTATTTATAGAGTTTTGGGTGCAATTAATATTTGAATATGAATCACTTTGGGTGCATTCCCTCGATCAGACGACATTTGATGAACGTATGAGTGTCTTAATGATATTAGAATTGAGTAATATTGAACTTGTTGGATTCTTCCTATCAAGACACTCGACTTGACTATAATTTCTTCAGAATTAACATTCGTTTGACCTTTCAAATGTGTTCAAAACTTTCGAAAGCAGTTTAATGGTTTGATCTGGGCTTCATTTGGTTCAGATTGAACTAATTTTAGTAACATTGGGTTATTCTTGTCGAATTGGTCAGTTTGACTGTAAGTTTGTTGAAATCATAGTTCTAGACGACCTTTTTTATCGAAGTTTCAATATTTTTTATTAAAAAAATTGCCTCGAGATCAGTGTTGTGCTTGAGATTCGTACTGAAAGAAAAAGATTTGTTGGAGGTGTATCAGTTGCCCTCATATTTTTGGGTAGACCCGTCCTCGTTGCCTGAAAATATCAAGACCTAGAGCACTTTATATTTTTATCTTGCATATATATATATATATATATATATATATATATATATATATATATATATATATATATATATATATATATATATATATATATATATATATTATCACTATTTAACATTAAAACAAGAATAAAATGCATACATATTTAATCAGAGAACTTAGCTCAGCTCGGTTGGTGCCCTCTTCCTACTTGCACAGAGACACATGTTTGAATTTCCTGTTAAGCATGAAAAATATTATTTTTGCGGGACCACGATAAGGGCTAATGGGCAGGCAACAAAAATGCAACTGTGGTTAGAGTTGTCAAAACAGCTCGTTGTTCGCTAACAGCTCGTGTCCGTCTCGTTAAGAAGCTCGTGTTCGGCTCGTTCGCTAAGTTAACGAGCCGAACACGAACAACACAAACAAATATTTGTTCGTTCATGTTCGGCTCGTTTTGGCTCGAAATAGTACTAATCAATTATATATATATCTTTGATGAGTAGTATTTTTTAAAAATTTAATTGACTACAAGGCTAAAAATATTTATAATCAATTAAAAATATTAATGAAGAAAATAAAATAAAAATTATTAAATTCGATTCAAATGATGTTTTAAATCTTGCTCCAATTTTTAACATCTTATGACTATGTGATTAAGTTTGTTAAAATGACTCTTTATTCGTGAATGGCTCGTGTTCGGCTCGCTAAGAAAACAAGCCGAACGCGAACACACTTTTCGAGCTTGAAATATAAACGAGTCGAATACGAGCTGAGCCTGGGCTCGCTCGTGTTTGGCTCGTTTACACCCCTAAATGTGGTATGACATAGCGGGCCGCCTAAATGGGAGCGCCCGGGATGGAGCTGCAAGAATTTGGAGGGTTGGAAGGCGGGTTGATGATAGGTGGACTTGCGAAGGGAATTCGGACTGCAGGATGCGGGATTTGAACCAGTCCAGGAGCTGAATCAATAGAATTTGAACCGACGTAAAGTTAGACCTACAGGACTTGGACCGGTTACGAGATTTAGATTGGAAAAGGTGGAATTTGAGGAGATTTTTTCTTTTTTTAACAGCGGCCCCCTTATTTTCCAAAAGAACAAAGTCGCTTCCGTCCAGGTCGGGGAGCAATGAGATCTTCTTTCGCGTTGCAACCAAGAGGAAAGTTGTTCTCATCCTTCATAGGAGGCGAGCAACATATTCTTTTGTTTTGCAACAAATAGGAAAGTTATCACGTTTTGCATAGCAGACGAGCAACGAGATATCTTTCACGTTGTAGCGAAGAGGAAAGTCGTCCCTATCCTGCGAAGCATGCGGGCATGGGATCTTCTTTCACGTTGCGGCGAAGAAGAAATACATCCTCATTCCGCGTGGTAGACAAACAATGAGATCTTCTTTCACGTTGCGGAAATGATGATAACTGGAGAACCTCGTTTCACTGAGAATCAAATGGACAACACTCGGAGGATGCAATATCAATTCTAACGGAGAGCGACTTAATTTTGTTTCAAAAGAAATATTACTTCTCGAAAGACATGGTGGTGAAATTGTTGTCTTGAACCAACCGAGCGTATTCTCCTCCTTTTGGGTGTATTACTCTTCATGAGGCAATATTGAGAGTCTGCCTACGATTTCCGCCTACAATGAGTTTATCAAAATCATAAAGGCATTCAGAGTTTCCATTGCTCAGGTATCTTGTCGGGTGGTGACAGTCATTATTGGGTTAACTATTTTTTAGGAATCACGGGTTGAAATTAACACCAGTAATGTCAATCACTGATGCCAGCGCGAAGCAGCGTGTTTAGAAAAAATATTGTCAGTCGCTACGAAATCTCCGCGAAGATTATCACTGATAATGAGACTCAATTTTTTGAAAAGCACTTCACGTCATTCTGCAAGGATCTTCACACTAGTTGGTGCACACTGCCAAGGCGCATTTCCAAACCAACGGACAAACAGAGGCGTCAAATTAAATAGTGTGCAAGGGGTTGAAGACTCATCTTGAGAAGGCTGGGGGGCAGTGGGCGAAGGAGCTCCACAACGTCCCTGGGTCTATCACACCACATCGTGAACTCCAATTGGGAAAACTCCATATAACTTACGTTTTAACACTGAGACTGTCATCCCAGTTGATATCGGAGTTTCAAACCCACGAGTTAAAACTTTCAACTCGGATAGCAACGAGGAAAAGCTTCAACAACATGTGGATCTACTCTCAGAAACACGCAATGTGGTCCACGTTAAAGTTGCTTCATAATGCCAAAGAGTTGCTCGTCACTTCAACTGGAGAGTCGAGCATCGATCTATCTTCATCGGTGACCTGATCTTGCGTAGTATTGAAGTCGTCGGTTGTGGTCCGCAACGCAAGCAACTGTCCCATCTCTGGGAAGACCCATATATCGTCGCTGCGACAATCAAGCCTGTAACCTTCAAGCTTAGAGATTCAGAAGAAAAAATCTTGACCCTGGCATGGAATGTAGAGAATCCTCGCAAGTACTACCAGTAACACTGCAGCACGTAGTCCATGTCTGTTATTACATTGCTTCTTGCATACCATGTCAATGTATGTCAAACTTCTTAAATGAATATCATTCACTTACTTTACTCTACATAAGTGATATCTCTAGAAAGTGCAATTCATGCTCTCGACTCGATAAATATATAACTTCAGTTTCATTTTAGTCATAGCACAATTAATCCCAGGGGTATTCGATCTAAGCTCTTCTATATAGGTTAATATCGCCGAGTTTTTACTCCGATAAACAACTCTGGATAGGTTAACAGTCCTTGGTGGACTACACCTGATCTCTTTCACACAGGTTTGTAAGCGAGCAATGCTCCAACAAACAACCTTGGATGGGTTAAAAAGTTTTCAGTGGACTTCCTTTGGCTTCTCCTATACAGTTTAACATCATTAAGTAATACTCTAATGCACAACCCTAGACAAGTGAAAAGCCGCTGATGATTTATCCTCACATAAACTTTTTTAGATGCTAGAATTTCTAGATGATATATGGTATCCACTGTAGCATTAAAAGAAAATATGATTCAACACTATCACAAAAATATTCAAGGGGCAAAATAACAAACAAAATCAAATAACTAAACATGACGATCAACAAACTATTATCGTTCATACAACATTATTCTGATAAAAACTGAAAAGAAATAACTACATTTGTATCGTTTGTACAACATGACCAATACAAATACACTAAAAGCATATAAGGAAGAGTAGAGCATTACTCGACGTCAACATTCCCCTCCACCCTCCTCGTCGTTGTTAGATAACACCTTCAACTCACTTTCGATGTCCTCACCATCAAAATCTGAGGGAAGATCCTCTAAAGCTTGGGTGGGAGTGAGCCCCTTCACGACAATCCTAGTTCGAAGTTGCTCAGCTCGACTCACCGTCAGGAAAGCCTAGATGAATCCTTTCTCGATGAACGCCAAATGAATCCTTCCAAATCCTGCAGCTCATGGTTCGAATTCCATGCGTCGATCCATTTACCACCGGTTCAACTTCCAACCCTCAAATTTCCGAGGTCCCATCCCACTGGTCTGGCTCCCCACTCCCCTTTACGCGGCCTGTGGTGCTAGACCGCAATTGCATTTTTGTGGGCCACCTATTGGCTCGCATGGTGGTCCGAAAAAAATAATATTTTTCATGCTTAGCTGGGGATTTGAACCCTTGATCCTGCACAAGGAACAAAGGGAGGGCACTGAACTGATATATATATATATATATATATATATATATATATATATATATATATTATTTATGTACGTTAAAAATATAAAGTGTTGCGGATCTTGATATTTTCGAGCAATGAGGCCGGTTTCGCCCGAAAATATGATGGCTGCTGATACACCTCCAACAAATCTTCATCATCCCACAAGAATTTCGAGCATAACACAGTGGATAATGTCAACATAAGAACAAACTATGTACTGCATTAGTGATAAGTAGAAAGGTTCTGGGCAGAATTTCCCAAGGAAGGCTCCTATCAATAACTCCAGAATTTAAAGTAGTTCTTAAGCAACTCTCCTTCACTTTCGCGAATTCCGGAGAGATGGGATGAATCCTTGATGATTAGTCGGTTTGCCATGAATTGCTCCGCGAATAGTCTGACAAACTCGTTAAAGGTATTTACAGTGCTCGTGGCAGAGTAGAACTAGGTGCGAGTTTGTTATTTAAGAGTGGTTTAGAACACTAGATACAGAAGCGTGTCAGAGACACATTGAATTTGCATGATGATTCGATAATAATCAATATGTTCATAGAGATCGGTTATCTCTTCATAGGTGTTGATGTTCTGAAGTTTAAAGTCTGTTGGGATGGGGTGTTGGAGGATGACATCCGTTAAGGGAGAAGATTCATGGACATTACGGTGAGTGGGGAAGCGATCATTTTTCTTTAGGGGGAACTCTTTCCGCACGAGGCATCGTAGCTCGTTACTAATGACCATCTGTACTGACAACAAGTTGTGACAGTGCTAAGTGAGTTATGCGAGATGGATGAGTGGAACTTGCGGTATTTTGGAGTTCATCATCACGACCTGACAAGTGAAGTGTTCCTTCTTGGGAATGGGGGCTAGTACAAGTTCCTCCTAGTAGTATATTTCCCTTAGGTCGCTAAGTTAATGATAAACGAATTTCATTCAATGGTGTGGGCAGCAGTTATGAGCCCCGCATAGGAGTTGTAGAATCTTTAATTGTGACTCCTTCATTCTGCGCATTCGATTTTCTATAGGACCTGAGATGCCTTCGTTGGCAGGATAATGTCTTCCAGGGTGGGAATAAGTATGCCGCCCTTGATTTCGTGACTGCTCAAAGGAACGATGGGTGTTAGAGAGGGATAGTTCGTTGTCACAAATATTATATTTGATAATCATGTAGTAAGCCTCACAAGTATTTCATTGGTGGGATTGAAGTGTCCCGCATACTGCGCCGAACTGATGTGTGCTAGAAATTTTGCGACAGTAGAGTGACAGATTATTGTCTTAACGTGGTATGAATATTCAACACATGCTCAGAAAAGAGAAAATAACTAATAAATGACACCATAAGTTCTTATGTTGAAAACCCAAAAAGGGAAAAACCATAGGGTCTGACTCAATTGAAAAGTTTCACTATCAAAAGATGATTGCAGTTGTAATCACTTGTTTCACATGCAGGAAAGGGTACTAGGTTTCCAAATTTACGTCGATTGACAACAACTGATAAAGATGGTAGCGTCCAGTCGATGGGGGTCGACAGTGGTTGACAGTAATCGACGATGATCGACATTGGTCAATGGAGACTGGTGGTAGTTGATGGCGGTCGGACGTGGTTGTTGGTGGCGGTCGGTGATGCTCAATTGCAGACAGTGGTTGTCGATCGCAGACAACGGTGGTCAACAGTGGTCAGTGATGGTAGGTAGTGGTTGGTAGCAGTCAACGGCGATAAGAGTGGTTTTGCGCTTCAGTTTCTTCTCAAAGCTTCAGGTTCTTTCACAAGCTTCAATCTTTTCTTTCCCTCATGAGAGGTGAAGTTCTATTTATAGATTTTTTGGTGCAATTAATGCAGAAATATGAATCACTTTGATCGGACGGGTCAGCGAACTTCCCACGATCAGACGACATTTAATGAACATTTTTGAGTTCCTTAATGATGTTGACATTGAGTGATATTGGGCTCGTTAGATTCGTTTGTCAAGATACTCAATTTTACTATAATTTCGTCAGAATCAATGCTCATTTGACATTTCAAATGCGTCCAGAAAACTTTCAAAAGTGGTTTAATGACTTAATTTGGGCTTGATTTAGTTCGAATTGGGCCAATTTTTGTAACATTGGATTCTTCTTGTAGAGCCGATCAGTTTGACTGTAAATTTGTTGAAATTATAGTTCTATGATTTTTTATCGATGTTTGAATATTTATAACTAAAAAAGTCGCATCAAGATTTCGTATCATACCTCGAGATTCATGTCGGATGATGGAGATTTGTTGGAGGTGTACCAAGGTGATAGTAGTATTTTTGATGTGATGTTAAAAATTTGAGTGAAATGCAAGTAAATATTGAGGTTGGGGGATAGATATCTAAATATGCATAAGAATTGTGTGGTATGTATGTAAATGACCCTACAAGCTAAAAAAACATATTTGAGCTTGTAGCATCATCTACAAAAGCCTTATGCTGATCGTTTTATTTATTTCAGTCCTCCTAAAAGATGGGTTTCTGTTTCTTTGCAGGAATTACAGGAAGCTGTTAACAGATTTAATTCTTACATTAGTGGGAATGATGGATCTAATAAAAATGGCATATTCGACCAAGCTGTTCTTGAAAAGTTGGGTCTGGGTATGTTTCATATTCATCCATCGCATTCATCTTCAACTTCTTGAGAAAAGTCTCAAAATAATCCCCAACTCTTCACACGTGTGCAAATTTAATCCACACATTTTTTTTAATATTGGCTGAAATAGTACTCATGAAAAACTATTTAAGTGTAGACTGATTATAACAGGAAAATGATTACATATACTTTTTTGCTTAAGAGAGCCTTAATTGGTTCTGAACAGAGGGAAGCCTTTGGTGAGGAGACTGAAGCTTTACTTTACCCATAATAAAACAAGTTAAAAATCTATTTTCAAAATGTTACATATTTTGTAATTTTTTTTATTTTAATTGCAATTTACCGTTATGGATGCAAAGATACATTTTCAAAATTTTATATATTTTGCAATCAATCAATTCTTTTCACCATTTCAGGAAGGAAGGGAAAGACCTATTTGTTACTTCTCCTTCGAATGAACAGATTGCCATCAGAATCACTTGAATGGCTCCACATCACTTCGTAGCGAATGCCCATAAGCTTCAGGTAAACATGTAATGAAATATGTGCACGCTTTATGTTCGAATTGAGATTTTGTTTGAACCTTCTAAATTGATTGCGAATCAAATCCTCAAGCAAAGTTTTTTATTTCTTTTAGCCAGATTGGTGCATGCTTTATGTTTACGTTTTTTTATAATATTGACTTTGAAATATAAATTTTATGCGGGAATGAGTCTAAATTGTTGAGTCGACAGTCTTGTTCCTAAATCCGCTCATTTATTATTATGTTAAACAATAAAAAATTAAGTACATGAGAATATAAAGTTTTATGTTGTCTGGCAAATCAATTTAAACGAAGTTTAATATGAGGAGTCTTCTTTCGTTTTCTTTTTTTCCCTCATATTTTACTTTTTCTCTCAAATATGCGATGCGCATTTTTCTTTCTTGATTCTTACGCAAAGCATCAGATTTTAGAATTTTAAGTGAATATCACAATTCTTATGTATTTATATATCTAACACTTAAAATTTGATTTTTTACACTTGCATTATGAAAAGGTAAAAAAGTGTATTCCCCTTTTAAAATTTTAATAGCAATATGTTTAAATGTATTGTCCAAGAGCTAGATTTGTAAGAACTGTTTGGTATTTATGTAAATGTACTAAAGCACAAGATGAAAGTAGGGATAAAATCTTTTTCTGTCACCTTCACGGTGTAATTTCATTGAACTTTGAACATATCTCAACGTTTGGAGTCCGGACATAATATTTGTTCCAGCTAAAGTGCGAGTCTTATAATTTAAAATCTTGCCCCAAATTTATTAGAAAGATTTGCATACATACAACTTAAATGCAGCGTATACCTAAACTTCAATTTTTACTTGTACAATATATGTGCTACAGCACCCATGCATAAAAAGCAATATTCCCTTCATAAAAGTTAAAATTTTGTTATTTTATACATGAGGGGAATGATTTAGGTGGAAAATTTTTTTAAAAAAATAAATAAAATAGAAATTGGGTGTGCATCGCACTCTGCCTTATAAAAAAGGAATAACGATAAAGACAATAATTACCATTCTAATAATCAATATTAAATACGTAGTTAGATCTGACAGTTAATCACCCCTACACCACACCTTTCATAATTAAAAATCATAATAATAACAAATTTATTTTTCGCTAAATAGTATCCAATTCATTACAAAACAAAAAAAACAAAAAAAAATGCTGCTCCCGACAGCGTATACGACACAAAAATATCAAGAGATGCAGAAGAGTTGGCGGAAATAAATAATAATATTAAATAGATCACATACAAACAGTTGATCGCCTGATTGATTGATTCTGAAGTCCCTTTCAGCTGTTCGTTGTAAAAAAAGGCTATTTGCTCCAAGGCTTAATGACAGCTACAACGATAACTATCACAATAATTAGAAGAATTATAATAGCTATGCACATCCACTTACGAGAATTCTTTTGTAGTCTCTTCGCCGTCTGCAGAGCTGTTGTCCCAGATTGAACGTGGTCAACAGCACTTGATACCTGTTCAAACAAATTTAACATTTTGATTCAAACAAATATATGAATTTGCATTTATAACACTGGTGGGTTGTCATAAAATTATGCATGAAAAAACAGTGTATTTTACTCATAACATGGCAAGTAATGGTTGCATTTTTTTTTTTTTAATGTGATGTTAAAGATTTGAGTGATATAAATATATATTCTTTGTTGTCTGGTGTGTCCTGTTATACCTGGGATTCGATGTTATCGAGCAGGTCACCTTGGGCTTCGACCAATATCGCCATGTCGAAGAATACCTACATCAAAGTAGGAGGTAGTTGGAAACAATACATCTGATTATCCCTCTAATCTGGTCATTATTCATGGTTGATTATCCGCTTCACAATACCAGTATATCTGTTATGGCAAACTTCTCAATTTCTTTGTTTGATATATATAACAAAACCCACACATACCTGCTGCAGCTCAAGAAGCTTCCTTTCTAAATCTTTAATGGCATCATGACGCTCCTGGATCTCTGCAACGGTGTCGACTATCTGCAACAATAATTGAACCAAATAGTTATTATGTTAGTCAGCAGTTATGGGAATGCCAGTTCAGGTTATGAACAAATCTAATTTTGAGCTGAAGCAAGGTCAGCTCGGAATCGGCTCGTTGTATACGTTTTCAAGCAAACAAGGTTCAAATTTGAATTGAATTCGATTTGACTCAAAATCAAAACGAACTAGCTCAAATTGAGTTATTTGGATATGTTCCAGCTTGAAAATCAAAACAAGCTAGCGTGTTTCACGAGCTTAAAATGAATGAATACAAAAAATTACACAAAAATACTTTCACTTGTGCATTTTAAAATTTTATTTAGCATTATAAATATGTATGTCTGTGTGTGTGTCCATGATTTCAGCTCATTAGGCGGCTCATTTACTTCAATCTGAGCCAAAACACAAATCGATTTTCGAGCATTTAACAATCTTCGAGCTATATTCTCAGCCCTAAAGCTAGTTTCGAAATGACAAACCTGGCCACGTCCTTGCTGCTGTATTGCCTTCTGGAAAATTTGCTCGCTGTTTCCCGTCTCTATCAGCCGGTCGATAGTCTGCAGAGCCACCAATTATGGTAGAAACTGTGGACCTTAAAAGCATTCAGATCATTCAGAAATTAAAAACGAAAAAGATAAACTTCTACCTCTTCATCAGGCCGATTACCCGTTACTATTCAAAATGACAGAACATAAATAAAACAGTTAGTAGATTTATATCAAACCAGATGTTTAATCTGCATGGTGAAAGAAAGGGCAAAACCTGTGAAGACTCTTCTCTCAACAACCTCCCGATATTCTTGATTTATGGTTTCCCTAAGAGACTGCCAAACGCAAGAAATAAAGTTCAAATCAAAGATGCAAAATAGTTCAGACAATGATGTGTTAGGCTTTCAAACATCTTAACATAAAACATCACCATTTTAATTTTTAACAGAATGAAATACATCTTTTCATGCATGGATAAGGTGGTATGTATGTAAAACTTGAAATTTTAGGTGTTAGAAATGTAAATAGATGGGAATTCAGTGGTATGCCTGTAAATTTTCCTAAATTAAATCAAATCCATACTTAAGCAAACAATGTTGGACACTTCTTAAGGATTTAATCTAACCATTTAAATCAAATCTAAACCATTTATATCTAGTTCTATCATAATAGGTTCTTGAACTATTTATTACTCATTAAGGTTATTTTTTAGTCTAAATTGCACAAATTTTGAATGTTTTTATTTGGGTGATTGAATATGGCATTAAGAATGATATTACCAACTAGAAAGGTAGAAATACCATTCTCTAATGGATTCAATCACTTAATAAAGATTTCAAACCTGATGGATCTGCATGAACCAAAAAAATTTCACCTCTGGGGAAAATTTTCCCCCATCTAACCATAAATTAGATATGGTTTATTGATCAAATTGATGGGAAAACATTTATGCATCTTTTGTTCAAATTGATCAACTAGAATAAAATGAGATAATCAAATGTTCTAAACTAACATTTTCATGTATAAGGAAACTAATGCACATATTAATCAAAAAGAGTCCATGGCTTTACTATTTCCTAGTAGCGAAAGCTTCAAAGAGATTCTCCCATAATAAAATGGTTAAAAATAAATCTGCAATTAATTTCTTCAAATAATGCAGTAAGGTGTAATATTTCTAATTCTTAATGCATTCTCTATATTTACTTGATGCTGATTATAATTGGTAAACAAAAATAAATAAACTATACATGCCATAAGAATGTCAATCTTAATGGAAACCAATCAAAAGTAACAAACATCACCAAGGACTAAATAAAAAGATAACTAGGTTTTATCCAAAGTGCTTTTTTCTTTAATTAAAAGATGAACCGCAAACTATTGCAGTCCACCCCCAGGTAGATAATGTGCTATTCAAGAAGGACCCCTAACCCAAGACACAGACTTACGCCACCGCTGCCACCCAGAGTGCCTCAGTTACATTTCTGGGCGCTAATTGACCACAGTAAAATATAATTTCTTAGTATTATAGAATTTTTTGTATTTTTTTTTAATATTATGAATATTTTTTCTATAATTTTGCTCTATACTCAATTAATTTATATCTTTGTAAAAATTTTATTTTAATAACATTGCTCTGAACGGAATAAAGGACACTAAAGATAAAGAAATCTTTTACAACTTTTCAGTTTTCCCATCTTTAAAAACAGAATATTTAATCATTGTTGGTTGTTAGGTTATTTTTCCCAAATAAGTAAAAATCACAATAGATTCATCCATTGCAATGGACAGATAACAAATAAGTATGTCAAGAAATGGATATTCAAAAAAAATCTCACCTGGAAGTCAGCCATAATGTCCTTCAACTTCTTTTTCAATGACCTGCAGTCATTATCACGAGCAAATAAAATAGGAGATAAGCAAATAAGTACCCGACTTAAGTGTGAAAAACCCAAAATAAATTAGTACAGTACACGGTAGTTGCTGTTCTAGATCGGTCCACAGCTGACCCTTTTCCACAACCAGGTTTCTGCCGATTTGCTAAATTCTGGAAACAATTATGAAAAAAAAAAAAAGGAAATTGAAGACTGAGCCTTAAAATATAAATTACAAAGACAAGCAGTAAACCAAACACATGAAAATCATGTGTTAATGTAAAGCAGATTTAACATCACTTGCTAATTTTGCACCATAACAAAGACAAAGAAGTAAAACAAGAAATTGCATACATCTCTGTCGACGTCTTCAAGTTTTGATTTGGTTATCCGAGCTATTTTAAGCACTTCATCGATATCCTTCTCCATGCGATGTTTGATTGCTGCAACCAAAATAAGCTTGAGCATGTTTATTGTTTGGGGCATAAACAAACATACTACACAATTCGTAAAAAACTTAAATATCTAGTAAACTTCCATATTTACATGTATAACACTTCAATTTTGATATCACATCAAAAATACCACTTTTACTGACTTTAAAAATGACATGCACCTTTCATGCATAGCCTGATGGCACCAAAGTGATATAAATGTGAATATGAGTTTAGGTACTAGATATGTAAATACATAAGAATTGTGCGTATGTATTTAAATTTCCCTTATTATTTTGACGGCACTAAAGAATTAAAGAAGTGAATGCAATCCCCGAACGAAATTTTCGAACTCCACCCCACCCCTCAATTCAGAAAATAGAGTCAATAAATTGGATTAGATGTGGTGGCTGAAGAATGAAATACACCTACTTTTCATAGCCGAGGCCTTGGTGACAGCTTTTGACTCCTCATTGGCTTCCTGTATACAGTGCGTGATATCACAGTAAGGACAACATGACATGACAGCAGAAATCAGTATGGAAATTGATACTACAGCGTTCCAGATCAACCAAAGGTCCATAAACATCAGTTAATTTTGTTAATTGACTTCTCAGGTCATCAAGATAAGAAAGATTACTTGCAATATCATCCATAAAAAAATTTATCAGATTAAATCCCGGAATAGCACCTAGCTATTCTTAGTGATGTCTAAGTCTGAGAGTTTCATATTTCTCCAATTTAATCTCTTGACTATATAAAATTGATCATTAATGATCCATCATGTAGAAATTTTTATACAAAATTGATCCCACTTTAGTTCTTTAGAGACCAATTCAAATTAATTTTGCATAATCAATAGACTAAATTTGAGGCATATAATATTCTAAAACTAAATTGGCCGCATATATTATTCTAGACTAAAGTCACAAATGAATAAGTTTCTATCATGAGATGGCATTTTTACAATTTTTTTGCATGGCAGTAAGGTAATTATGCAAAAGACTCAAATGTTATGAAGAAAAACAAATGGCTAGTAAGATGAGTTCTAAGAACATTATAAAATGCTAAATCACAGCTCAAATGAATTGCTAAAAATGTGAATAAGGCTCCAACCGCTACAAGGTTTGAGATTCACCCTCATCACACCCCTGTTTATAGGAATTTATAACGAGGAAATTTCTCTAAATTACTATTATACATGTCACAACTCACAAACAACATCATGACAATATAGTGCATGCAGCGGTAACCTAAAAGTCCATTTCTGATACTCAAATCATAAGCTTCCAACTCACAATAAGGTAACCTAAACATCACAGATTTTAACAGCTTGGTATGAAAATGATGAATGCTATATAACGCGCAATGAAAAGAAAATAATTCAGTGAATTTAAGACAGGATGATTTAAATTTAGCAACAACAACAACAACAACAAAGCCTTAATCCCACTAAGTGGGATCGGCTACATGAATCCTTTTTCTCCATTGCGCCCTATTTAGTGTCATATTTTCATTTAATTCTAATAAATTAAGATCATTTTTTTATACAATAAGCCCAAGTCTTCCTACGTCTGATTTGTCTTTCTTAATATAAGTTGAATCTAAAACATCTACTCTCCTAATCGGATCATCAAATGGTCGACGTTTAAATTTAGCATAGGGATTTTTATGTTTAGTAGAAATCTGCATGTCAAAATTTGGTGGAAATGTAGATAAAAAATTTGATTTGAGCACTTTTATTTTGATAAATTTATTTTTTTTTCCATTTTTATTTGTTTGTGGACATGATTGTATAATAATTTGGTTGGTAATCTGGGAATAAATCATGGAAGGGACAGTCAATATGGCCATCCAAAATCAAATGATCCCATAAAAGGAAATTTTCTTCATTATTTGGGCATCATATTGTGAAGCCTCAGATGATCCAGTCAGTTAATGGATTAAGGAGAATGTCATTGATGATAAATCTCAGATCACACTATCAGTATAAAAAAGGATATTAGGAGAAGTCCAACTTCAAAAATGGATCATCAATTAGAGTCTTTGTGATCAAAGTTAGAAGACAAGAAGTTTAAACTATTCGATTGAAATACAAATTACAACAAGATAAGTTTGAATTTCGAAGTTTTTTGGTGTTTTTTCTTTTAAATTCTAGAGTAGGATAACATTTTGTTGTAATCATCTTATAAATTTGAAATTAACATGTTTGTTATACTTTTTATGGATAAATTTCCCTCATTTGTGTAGTTAGGGAAGTGGGATAGAACTTACGCCAATTATAATTGTCAAGTTCTTTCTTTTGCTTTTCTAATCTCCAATGGAACTCCTTCAACCTATCCAAAATTGCAAACCTCTTGTAGCAAAAGTTGAAGGCTTGAAAATTCTGTCATTGATTCCTCTGTTTTATTCTTCTTGCTTTTTTTAACTTTCTGTTGCAGTCATTGCTCTTCTATGTTGTTAAACTTCTCTTCTACCAGTTCTTGTTGCTTTCCACCATTACCTACTGTTGATTCCAATGCCAACAACCAGGGCAAGAAAGATAAAACAGGGATGTTATCGACCCAAAGAAGAAAATCATAATTCAGAAGAGGATATTGTATGAACAACAGATATAATATCAAACAATACAAGAAAGTATATCTTCCATTAAGAAAACTAAATCGAAGTAACCTTATGTTGATTAATAAGTTGTTAAAATTTCTCTCAAATAACTTATGTAAAATTTTCTAACAGTTCTAACCTTTCCTTGCGGGCTTATGCAACAACCTTGAGCAGTTAGCTAGGGATCAACTGATGCTAACTATTGTTGGGGATCTTACACTTGTAGTTAAGGCATAATTTTGTTGCCTTTGTAACTCATACATGGGTATAGTAGCGGTATTTTAGTGTTGTTGTCTTTGGTCATGTAGTGTGGTTTTCTAGTGTGCTTATCCAATGGGTGTAAGGCCTTTGATCTGAAGTATATCCAAACAGCTTCTAGGATCCTTTCATTCCATTATTTTAACTTATCCTTAAACAATTATGTCAAGCTTAATTTGTTTCTGTATTTGAATTGAATCAATGGAAGAGCATCTGACTAAGGATATAAAGAGCATCTGACTAAGGATATAACTACCTAAGGCATCTAATTTGGAAAGATTTTATTCAATAAATATTCATACTCCATATTTCAATCCTATGTGTTGTTGGATATATGATTCCTATAAATTTGTAGCAAGTGTAAATACCCAAATCCAAAAAAAAATCATCTCTTTACACTGGCATGAGACTTCGACCTTCTTCACTTTGGTTATCTTCGCTCTTTATCTACTTTATTATAAATATTTTATTATTGGGTTTGTAAGAGTTCTTAATTCTGATCAACCTTGATACAATTGAATTTCAATTATAGAAATAAAACTTAGCTGCTTGATGATTTTATATGATTTGAAATACTCATATATTTCTTAAATTTATGTGTGTGTGCGAGCGTGTGACCAAATCATCCTGCATCATATTGTGATTAAAGCTATAGCTTTCGTAAAGAAATCAATTGATAACTAGTATCTTTAATATGTCAAAAGGAATTGATAATTTACTATAAATCTTTGATGATTTAATTTTTCAATGGAGGTTGTAGGGAATTAATAAGTCATTATTATATGAGTGTTTCAAATAACTGAACCACACATTATGGTTTGTGTCCCAAAACATAAAAAAATTTGCACTTGGCATTACACTTCGTCCATTGAAAACATTTGCTTAATATTGATGCCGCGCTTCCTTTGAAATATTTATCAGAAAAATTAAATCAAAATACTTAAAACTTGGTTTTCCATTTTTATCTGGTTTATTCGAAGTTCACCAACCCAAGGAATGTTTGAGCCCAGGTAGCAATCTATTTATGGCAACTTCTGCTTGAGCACAAACTTTGTGAGGGAAATTCAAACAATTAGATGAAGCAAACAGAAAAATTCTATATTATGTCAGATATAAAGAAAAAAATTACATAATTGAAAGAAATTTGAATTCATACCTGAAGCTTTGTCAGTAGTTTCGAAAGCTTTTCGATTTGTTTGTCAATCTCTTGAACCTATGATAAAATAGGGAAACCATTTTATGACGGTCCTAGTAAATACATAATCATATAGAACACCAAACTATTTTAAAAAATTCATAGTTACCTGTTTAAAGAATCCTTCCATACCCAATTCTGAAGAATGAGTAGCGGCCTGCAATCCCTGTTCAACATCTCCCTCTCTCAATGACGGTTCCCGGGGGAGCTCAAAGGAGTCCTGTTGCATAAGAAAATAACAAAGACTAGGTGGTAAGACATTAATGTTTTAAGATTAAGCAGCAATTAAGATAAAATCGCAAAGACAAATGGTAGCCACAAACCAATCAAATACACCTATAAAAACGCAAAATAGTTTGGATCTAACTCAGGCTACTTATAAATGACCCATTGAACTGTAGAAGCGTACCTCAGAAAGTTGAGCATAAATATAAAGATTTGATCATCAATTGATCTTCGCTAGTGCGTGATCAAACTATTATGCGTGCATTCCATCAAATACTACACTAAGCGTATTTCTCATCTCGGCAACAAGATAACAGAATCTCATTAAATTTAGGTTAGTATATCAATCGGGAAACATAGTTCCAAGTCCAGTGAGCTTGGTGAAGAACAAACAATTTTTTGAATTAGAGAGACAACAAAAAACCTTTAAAGCTTTCAATTATTGTACCACCAAACCATAAACATACATACATACATATAGAAATAAATACATACGTATATATATGTAAATGCCCCGAGACACAAACACAGATTTATCACCATAATTTTTAATATTATTTGTGCAAACCCAATATATTAAA
This sequence comes from Phalaenopsis aphrodite, assembly GCA_003013225.1. NCBI lineage: Eukaryota > Viridiplantae > Streptophyta > Magnoliopsida > Asparagales > Orchidaceae > Phalaenopsis > Phalaenopsis aphrodite. Next base: position 2,520,948 of record NEWO01000035.1, on the reverse strand, counting down.
TCTATAAAGATGCACCCTTGCTAAAATATTAACTTAAATAAAATACTAAGTTAAAACATTTGCCTAAACAACCCTTAAATTCCCATTGATTGCAAAAAAAAGCCTTCTCACAACCAATTATACCAGACAAGGTTTGAGGGGTGATTTCTACTGCTCAGATTGGCTGCCAAAATAGCGAGGGAGGCAGCTAGGAAGAAGAGGCACTGCTATATTAATTATTAGTAGGTACTCCAATGAAGTTGGCGGTCACGATGAATGTAGCCAATAAAAAATAAGCAGAAGATAAGTGAGCTCTGAGCTCGCTCCATTAAATCACATGTATAAAAAATTAGAACAAGGGATTTGTTGAAGAAGAACCAAATCGTGGTGTGGGAAGACTATATACAATACAACAACAACAAAACCTTTATCCCACTAAGAGGTCGGCTACATGAATCCTTTTTTTCCCATTATGTCTTGTTGAGTGTCATATTTTCATTTAATTCTAATAAAGTAAAATCATTTTTTATACAATATGCACAAGTCTTTCTAGGTCTATCTCTGCCTTTCTTAACATAAGTTGAATCTAAAACATCTACTCTCCTAATTGGATCATCAGATGATCGACATTTAATGTGACCAAATCATCTGAGACGACTCTCTCTAATTATCTCCGCCACAGGAGCTACACCAACCCTGACACAGATATATTTATTTAGCATTTTGTCTCTAAGTGTAAAGCCACTCATCCACCTAAGCATTCTCATCTCGGTAACATTTAACTTAGTTTTATACCGCTCTTTTAAAGACCAACATTCAGTGTCATAGAGCGTTGCAAGTCTCACCGCCATCTTATTAAATTTTCCTTTTGGTCTAAGCTGTACTTTTCTATCACACAATAGGCTCGAAGCATTCCTCCACTTCAACCAACCAACATGAATTCTATTAATCAGATCACCATCAATATCACCATCACTTTGAACAATAAAGTGGAGATATCTAATAATTTGATCACCCATAGTTACAACTTTGTCACTAGAGCTACTGCTACTAAAATTAAATTCCAAGTATTTAGTTTTAGTTCTACTCAAACGAAGACCTTTAGACTCCAACCTCCATAATTCAAGTTTTTCCTGAGCTTTCTCTCTAGTCTTATCCACGAGAAGGATATCATCAACGAAAAGCATACACCTAGGTACATCTTTCTGTAAATATCCAGTAAGAGCATTCATAACTAAAGCAAAAAGATATGGTTAAAGCCAATCCCTGATGTAATCCAACTAAAATAGGAAAATATTTAGTCAATCATCCTTCTGCACGAACACAAGTAACAGCTCTAGCATACATATCTTTAATGACTTGAATATAAGTCATATCAACACCTTTCTTCTCTAGAACTCTCCAAAGAATATCTCTTGGAACCTTATCGTAAGTTTTTTTTCTAAATCAATAAAAATCAAATGTTAATCCTCCTTATTCTCTCTGAACTTCTCCATCAAACCTTTCAATAAATGTATAGATCTGTCCGACATAAATCTAAATTGATTATGCAAAATAATTGTAATATGTTTTAACCTATGTTCAATTACCCTCTCCCATAATTTTAAAGTATGACACATCAACTTAATACCTCTATAATTTGCACTCTTGTACATCCCCTTTATTCTAAAAAATGGATACCAAAATACTCTTCCTCCACTCCTCAGGCATTTTTTTTAGTTTTTAAGATAATATTAAAGAGTTTAATATGCCAAGAAACTCCTACGTCCTATATATTTCCACACTTCAATTGGGATATCATCAGGTTATAGACTTTCCACCATTGATTTTCTTTAAAGCCTCCTCAACTTCTTTTTTACTAATGCGTCCGGAAAAAATAAAATATTTTATTATTATTAACGATATTAAGATCACTAAGATAATCGTATTTTAAGAAACTTCATTAAAAAGTTTATCAAAATAACTCACCCAACCATGTTGAATATTTTTTTCTAAGAAAAGCATTTTTTAATTTTCATTTTTAATACACTTTAGTTGAGTTAAATATTTACTTTTCTTTTCTCTTTGTTGGTTAGTTTCTACATATATTTTTCACCTTCTTTAGAATCTAATATATTATAAAAATCACTAAGAGCATAATTTTTAGCGTCATAGATTATTCTCTTCGACTCCCTGCTGTGTATTTTATATGTTTCTCAATTCTCTAAGCTTTTACATTTAAACAAATTTTTATAACATAATTTTTTATATTTTATCTTTTCTTGCACAATATTTTTCCACCATCAACTTATTTTATTTATAATTTTTTTTCTATTGATTCTCCAAGTACATCTTTTGTCACTTGTTTAATAGTATTTGTTATTTTCTCTCACATAAAATTTATTTTTTCATTAACATCTCAAATCTTGAAATTTACTCATAAAAAAATTTTTACTTGTGTCTTTTATGTGGCCCATATAATTTTACGATAATGATTCATAGTATTCTTTATTTTACAACTCTTCATCATAAAAACTAGAACTAATAATTGATGTTGAGTACTTAAATCCTCACTTGGAATAACCTTACAATCTTTACATTCCCAACGATCTCTTCTTCTCATAAGAAAATAATCAATTTGTGTTTTATTAGATCCATTCTTATAAGTAATAATGTGTCTGTCTCTTTTCTTGAATAAAGTATTAACAATAAAAAAATCATATGCTAAAGCAAAATCTAATATGACTCTACCTTCTTCATTAATCACTTCAAAATTGTAGCCACAGTGAATATTTCTAAAATCCTCTACCACTCTATCTACATGTCCATTTAAATCTCCTCCAATAAAATTTTTTCCTTCATAAGATATCATTTGTATTAAGTCGTCTAGGTCATTCTAGAACTTACCTTAAGAACCTATATCTAAACATACTTGAGGAGCATAAACACTTGCAATATAAAAAATCTTAGTATTAACAATAATCTTAAGTGATATAATTTTATCTCCAATTCTATTAATTTTTACAACTTTAACACCCACACCATTTCTAGTGCGGCTCTTACATGAATGCCAAAGTTTAAAACTTAAGCTATCATTCTCCTTAGTCTTTTCTTTATCCCATTTAGTTTCTTTAATAAATAAAATATTTATCTTTCTATGAATCATAATATCAACTATTTTCATTACTTTATCCATGAGAGTACCTATATTCCAAGATGCTATCTTAATATTAGTTTCATGGACTAAGTTCTTTGCCCGCATCCGTCCGTAATGTGGAAACTCTTGCTTATTTGACACTACAACCAAAAGCCGATGTTGTGGCCCTTTCACACTTTTAACTGTATTTAGGTCATAAAGTGTGTCGCTTCCATGGGACGGCATAGTATTTACGCAATGATTAAAAAGATTCATGTCATGATTTTCGATAAATTTTAAGCTAGTTGTCTACTACCTAACACAACCCTCCACTTTTCACATCCGGGCTTCGGACCTGACAATGGGAAGACTATATACAATAAGTATTTAAAATTAGAAGTAGGAATTAATACTACTACCAAATTAATAATGGGGTGTGGGTCGCATTAGATGACCAATCAACGCTTCAATTCTAGTAATAAGAGTTTGTTGAGGGGGTAAAACATAGAACAAGGTCTTATAACATAAATATTAAAGATTAGTGTGGTCTAATAATAACAATTTCATAATTTTGCAAAAGCTAAAAAAAAATTGCAAACCTGAAAGATTTGGCTTGATCTAACCAAAATCAATGCATTTCTAAAATAAGAACAAAAAGGCATAAAACCTTTGCAATCAATTAGAAACTTTCACAATGGAAAGATGATAGGATCCTTAGTGAACTATTCAAAACAAAAGGTAGCGAGCCCCAATGTTTCCTTTGGTGAAGTATTCTGCTACAATCCTGAAAACAACAAGAGTTAGCAACATCAAGCAGTCATGCCAGCACGCCTATAGCTCACAAAACCTCAAAACCCTAATCACTCGCTGCCGACACCAATCCCAGTACCAAAAGAACAAACCCTAATCAAACTCTCAACACGCCCAAGCGTGAAACAACACCAGATCTACCGGATCTCAAGAGTTCATACATCAGGAAACATAGCAGAAACCCGCATTCACATCATAAATAAATCTGTTATAATATTTGAAAATTCAAAATCTAGACTATACCGTTAAGAGATTGTTCATCTTTCCAGCAAAGCTTAGCTTCCACAGGTGAGATCACCGAAGCTACGAAACGCACTTCGATCTGAGAAGAAGATATTGAGCTCGGAGATCCAGGAACAGAGATGGAAGCAGCGTTTCTGATCGGGGAAATAGAAAACCGAAGAGCGAAGTTAGAGAGAGAGAGAGGGAGAGAGAGGGAGAGAAACGGCGAGGCCCGGGAGACGAATATGGACAAAGATGCAGCGTCCAGCTCAGTTTAGACGTTTTTAGTGGGCAAATTTTTTGGGTATAATTTTAATGTGCTGTAGTTTTAAATAATTTAGAGATTAAAATGTAAAATAAATGTGTAGGTTGGTGGGAAAGTTAGGCAGCACCTTTTTTTTTTAATTAGAAGGCCCATGCTAAATGTTTTTTTTTTTTTTGAAAAATTTGAATTTTAATTTACAACCTTCCAAAAAAAAAAAAAAAAAAAAAAGAAAGAGGAAAAAATAAAATTTATAATGGAAGGAACGATTAGAAAAGAAACCAACAACTACAGATAGGCTGTCAAAAAAGCTTGTTGTTCGCGAATATTTTATGTTTGGTTCGTTAATGAGTTCATATTGGATTCGTTTGATAAGTAAACAAGACGAACGTGAACAATTTTTTTAGTTCAGTTAGTTAAACAAGCAAAACACGAACATTGTGTGTTAGTTCGTGTTCGAATCGTTATTGTTCGAAATATAAAATAATTATATATAAAAAAATTATGATATTTTTTTAAATTAAATTTTATAAAATATAATATATAATAAATTAATAATAATAATATATTAATACACTATATTAGTAATATAGTGTATATTGATATTATATATTTATATAATATAAGTTATATAATTAATATAATATATTATTTATATATATTAATATTATGGATATTAAACTGGCTCGTCGTTCGCGAACAGCTCGTGTTCAACTCGTTTGTTAAGAAACGAACATGAACAGTGACCTCACGAATAATGTCAAACACGAGCTTATTTCAAACAATCTGAATTTCAAACGAACTGAACACGAACACAAACTCTGTACGTTCGTGTTCAGTTCATTTACACCCCTAACTACAGACACATCTACAACCTATAACAAAAACTGTAACAGATCCATAAAATAATACCAGCAACTTGAGGACAGCCAAAATCTCTAAAAGAAGACTCACGAGTGATAAATCTGCAAAAGAAACAGAAAAAAACAATCAACAAAAGAAACGTACAAAAACTAAAAAAGAAAGAAATAAATAATGCTATCACAATTATAAACAAGAAAAGGTTAAAATTCACAGGGGAGTAAATAATGAAAAAACCAAGCTCATAACTTACTTAGAAAAGTATTAAAATTCCATCCAAACTCCCGAATATATAAAATATTCATAAAGTTGTTGAGTTTTAATTATGGTTGGTATTCATCAAAGCTCGATACAAATCTTAACAAAAAGCCAAAAACAAGTAGTAAAAAGAACAGCATAACAACCACTAATAATAAAATAATAAACATGAACAAAGTGTATCCAAGAAAGGCAAGAACACTTAGGCTCTGTTTGGCGCGGTTGTTTTGTCGCGGCGCGGCACTGAGCCGCAACTTTATGTCGTTTGGCGCAACGGCATGCCTGCGGCGGGACGTGATTCGAGCCGAACGTGGGACGCGAGCAGTACCCCGTGGTCTGGCTTTCTCACCTGACTTTTTACCTCAACTACCCCCACGTGGGACCGAAATGGCGGGCACGGGTGACGAAGGTGAGAAGGATCCGGTGGGCGGCGGGGGACGGGGGGAGATTAGGATGGCAGCATGGGACGGGGGGAGATCAGGACGGCAGCAGGAGAGCCAAGAGAAGAAAAGACCTTGCAGTAGTTGGCTTCTTCGTCTTCCCAGTTCTCAGTGTCACTTCACTTCGCAAGATTTCTTTCAGCTCGTCCGACTCTCTCTCTCTCTCTCCAAGGTTCCGTCTTTCCCCCCAAATCACAATCATACATCTCTAATGGGTGAATGTAGGGAGTTCACGAGCACCTGCGCGTTGATCGCCAACTATTTTACAGGAGTTTCATCCTTTCTCCATTTGCTGTAAGGTCTTTTCCTTACTCTTGCTTGCACCTTACGTCTTACTCACCTGCTCAATTCCTTCTCCTGCACTTCTATTTTCTTATTCCAAAATTAAGGAAGACCAATCTTCTTTGAGATTCAGAAAGAGAAAAATTATATTTTAATTGTTTTTAGTCTTGGTGCATGTTCGCATATTTACTTGTTTACATGGATTGACCTCACTTTCAAGGGCACTATTAGGTCATTGGTGTATCTGAACTTTCTGCTCTGTTTAGAAATGAATTTTTGCTTCTGAAGTTCCAAAAATGTGAATGTTACATTCTTCTTTTAAACAGTTTTACCAAACACGGGTAGCATAGTCATTTTTTCAAAAACAGTTGTTTCACAGTTTTTTTCACACAACTGCACCAAACAGACAGTCAGCTTCCCCGTAGACCCGCAGCAGCTTCCTGGGCAGTGCAGCTGCAGCTGCACCTGAAAAGCTGAGAAGCTGCAGCTGCGCCAAACAGATAGTTAATTTGAAAATTACAACTACGACAAATAAGTAACATCAAAAGCCACATCCACTAACAGTAAGAAACAATAAAAGCCACAACCACTAACAACAGCAATCAACTGCTAACAACGCCAGAAAAAAACACCTGAGAGATAGAGGGTCAAAATCAATCCAATAACCAACTTCAAGAAGGATAAAAAAAAGAACTTGAACAAAGATCTGAAAAAACAAAAAAATAATATTAAAATTACATCCATAAATTAGAATATGAAAATATATTCTTAAAATTGGAAATTGAGGCAATATATGATCAAATATTAAACCAAATCACAACATGATGCAAAGATCATAAAATAGTATTTGATCAATATAAAAGCCCAAAAAATAATAATAATAAAAATCATAAGAAAAGAGAGGTTGAGAGTTGCAAAGCATAAAACAAAAAACTGAAAAGGACTAAGAACTACAAAAGAACAATAATTGAAACCATAAAAATCAATTATAAAATTAGGTACATTTCTCTTAATTTTTTATTTTCTATAAAAAATCATCTAATGAATATTACAAATAATAGAGTCAATAGAAATAAATTCATTTTTGACTATACTTGAATCTTTTTAGTCCATATAAAAGATGATGTAATTTATAAAGCAAGAAGATGAAATTTCCTCTGAAATGTACATGCTATATTAAATGATACATAACTTGAAAAATGTTAGAAAGAGCAATAAAAAAAATATCCATAAGGAACACATTTATTGAGAAGGTAGTGAGAAACTTGACATTCAAAAAGGAGATGATCGTGATTTTCAATGCTATTAGAACAAGGAACACAAAGATTATTAATATTCATCCCTCTCAATTTGAGAATATCACAACTTTTTAGATTTATGATTAATTTTTCAAGTAATACAAGTAAATTATATAGCATAACATTTAAACCAAATAAGTTTAAACCAATCCACATAAGAAAACGATTCATATAAGTAGAAATACACAAACTTATGAAAGTAAATGTTAGTATTATTCTATAGACAAGAATAACCATGAGAAATGGTAATGTCACAAATAACATTAATGAAACCAGCAAAAGCATTTATTAAAAGATCAAAGTTCTAACAACTATTATAAAAAAAACCTTTCCATTTTTTGTTTTTATTAACCTGTTTATTCGGCTTAAAATTTTTTTCTTTAACTTTTTTTTTTAATTAGGATTTTTTAACCTAGGGTCATAAAAGAAGGAAACACAGTTGGTTGGAACAACTTTAAAATTTAAAGCAAGTCTAATTCTTTTAGTCACATTAATTAAGCCTTTTTCAAAAGGATAAACTCTAGACTAAGAAATCTTCCAAATCGAATCATAATTATTACAACACCATTCAATCAAAAGAAAATTGAGGATTGTAGAATTTCTAAATTATTTTGGATTTACACATAAAATTAATGGTATCTAAAAATAGAAGTCCAAGACCACAACAATGTTTTCGCACATTAAACTTATTCCAATAAATTGTGTGAAGTTTTCTTTCATAGTCATTACATTGAAGAAAATAAAAAATTATAGAAGAAAATTTCTTTCTCAAATATGTTGACAAAACCGTAGAACAGAATCAATAATAAAGATAGCTCTGAATCTTACTAATAGAAAATAAAAGTTTTTGTTTCCATCCTGTCAGCCAACTGTGAATTTTATTAATGAGTACATGATAGTCATTAATGACAAGTTTGGAAGGTATAATGGCAATGCCTCATAATAAATAAATATTAAGTTGAATAAAGGCCTCCATCGATTTTGAGAAGTAATATTAGATTTAGAAGCATTAGTTTGAACTTTACTAAAGGTGTCAAATATATTGGTAATTATCTTATTAGAAAGAGTATAAGCTTTACCAATAATCAAGATATCATCAGCATAAATTAAATGATTAACCTTAATAATGTTTATATTTGAATTCCAATCAAATATAAGAGAGACAATAACCATGATGATAGTGAAAAGATAACGTGATAGAGGGCAACCTTGTCTTAATCCCGAAGTAGAGGAAAACAACATTTTTTTTCACAGTTAATAATGATGTCAAGGAATAGCACGCTATGCTTGCTAAGGTTCTAAGGGATCTAATAGGTGTCACTTAGGCTTTTCCTTCAACTAGGATCTATTTTTAAACGTACAAAAATTATATATATATACTTTATGCATTATATTTTTCAAAACCTAATTTGAAAAGTATTTGCATCCCTCCCTTAGACCATATGTAAGGTCACCCTTTAAAAAAAGTTTTATAAAACTTACATTTAGTGACACCTATTTGAGTCCTTAGATCCATAGGAGGGGTCGGTGATGACAACCCCGTCAAAATATACACCAACCTTCTAACATAACATGTGCACCATTTAGATGTTGTGTTAGGACATATACCTTAGATGTTGTGTTTGACTAAGGATTAGGATGTTAGGTAGTCTCTTTTTCGGTGACCTGACGGTTGTTTTGTGCTGATGTGTTTGCCTCAACAAGACATTATTTTATGCTTTTGGTGTGCTTGTGTGTGTTTGTTTAGATATGTATGATAATATATTAGGGTGCTCTTTTGTATATAAATATAAGGGGTCATGTTATATATATGCACACACATGTACAATAAAAATGGGGAGCAACAAAATGATTATTTATTAGCCATTTTCTACAGGCACTGCTTAAGTCCCCACTAGGCATAGCCCAAACACGTTGCATGCTTGTTTGGCATTCTCGTTGCAATGTCTTCATGCAAGTCGAGTCTTTTTTATTTTTTTTTCATGTATTTTTTAGAGTTTTAGGAAGATTTTGTATTAGAAATAAGGTATCAGCACGGGTTCTGAGATGTCAGACGGGTAGAACCACGTGAAGGGGACCTGAACTAGTAAGCTC
>NEWO01000035.1:2493196-2509531 GCA_003013225.1 Phalaenopsis aphrodite | reverse complement strand
TTTTTTCTGTGTGTTTGCATGCTTGGGCTATTTCCCTTGTTTTTTTTTTTTTTTTGGGTGCTACAAAACTGCAATTTAGGCTCTTTAGGACCTTAAAATTGTAAATATTTCTAAAAAAATCCTAATAAAAATTTTTTAGATAAATTAAAATTTAGGACTAAAAGATTAATAATTTTTTAAAATCTTTCTTTTACTTTTTTGCATGACCTTCGAACCAGTTCAAAAACTGGTTGCATAGCATGGGCATGTCCCAAGTCATAATGATAGGGCCTCCAAGCTTATGATTATGATAGAAGACTGCATCGTATGCATGACCCAAGGAGTAGTCCCAGTGTTTCTTCAACCCGACTGACCCAACATAGATTTCTACACAGGTGATTTTCTATTATGTCATTAGAAGGCTCCGCGACCTAGACAGGGTATAAGTTTTTTTTTTTGTTGGCAGAGTTTCCAGTTTTGTAGCTGAACTTCTATTTCTCTTCCTTTACAGCAACATTCGCGCCACTTTGGATGGTATCGAAGTATTTCCGTCTGAAATAATTGTCCTTTAATAGCCCCATGTTTGTTATCACTGCCTTTGGATCAAGAGTATTCTTGAGAAACCACTGAAATGCAATAAACCAAGTGAGAAATGTCCCATTGGGAGCACTTTGGTCCCTATAATAGACAAACATGCCCAAATCTCTGATTATTGGTCTACATAAATAATCTTTTGTGGATATTGGTCCAAGGTGCCTTTGCATGATCTTGTTTGGGCAGACATATTTGACATGTCCTTGCAAGGATTATCATATGTAAGCTCTCAATGTTTTCTTTCTCTTTGTTTGTCCTCTTCTTTGTATGCCTCTACATTTCTAGTTCCATTCTTGACTAACTCATTTTTATGATCCAGAAATAAACTTATTCAGAAAATGAAATTATGTGAATATAAACAAGCTGAGTTCATTTGAATAACTTGTATGTCGTTATTGGTTGGTGTCACATGTGAAATTCTAATGAAGTCAACTAAGTTCCTCTCCTTTTTCATTTCTATGATTTTTGATATTCTTCTGGATGACTTTTTTTAGGTGATATGCATATGTGATACACACAGATTCGCTGTTACTTGGGTTAAAGACAAACAATAACTCTTTTTTTATAAGGTTTGTTGCCTTCTTAGAGTGATATATTCGTTGATATGTTGAGTTCTCTGAGGCGTCGCTGCTGCATAAAACTTTAATTAATTCCTTTTATTATTAAATTTTACTAGTTGTATATCTAACAATATCTATTTTTAAGCCTTCGTAAAAGATGAGCTAGATGATTGCACTACTACTACATTTCTAGTACATCCAGAGGATTGCACTACTACTACGGACTATAACGTTCCATGCTTACTTCACGACAACCACATAGTTACGTAAGACAATTTTACAGGTGTCTAAGTAAAAGAACAAAAAACTGTGAGTTTTTTAGGTGGGTAGATGGGTTGAAGGACTCCACCACCAAGAGTAGTCGAGCTTGGGGAGTTTCCCTGATTGATGGCTTATCTCGTGATTTATACCAATGCATTTTAAATATAATAATATCATACTATTGATTATTATTTTAGTAGTCATTTTTTAAAATTTGATAGTCGTGCTGCTGGCTGTTTGGTGAAGTGTCTGTTTTTATTTTGTAATGTTGAAATTATATATTTAATTTCAAGTGTGGGATGAGCTAGCATGAGCAGTTTTGTTATAAATAACATTACAATGCAGAAGCAGAACGATTGCTTGTCATAAACAATTGGAACACATATTTTCAAACAACAAAAAATAAATAGATAATCAGTTTATCCGCAGTTGCTTATGCGCAGCAACTTCCTATCACAATTGTCGTGCACAACAACTTATTAAAAAGTTGTAGCTATCCGAAACAGACACTAAGCAATAATTATGTTTTCTTGAATTAATTGATGGTAACGAAAAAAAAGTGAGATATCACGATTATATGCTAATTATTTTGAATCCTAAATTTGTTTGAATTCTTAATATAAAAATTAACTCACATTTATATGACTCAATTATTTCAAAAACAGAACATCAAAAATAGGTTAAGACTTGATTTAGGCTTGATTTTACTTGAATTGTGTCAATGTTAGTGTCATTACATTTGTTTCGTCGAGCCGGTCAATTTGATCATATTTGTTGAAATCAGAATTCTAAATAATTTTTAATTGAAATTTGAATATTTCTTGCATAAAAATTTATTTTGAGATTCGTGTCATATTTTGAGATTCACGTAGATGATGTAAATTTACCGATGGGGTATCAAGATATTTTCTTTTGTAGTTTATTTTTTTAATTATAAACATGTGGCTTATAAAAATATAAAATTTTATGTGGTTGATATATCCATATGACATGTTTATATGTTGGGAAAATGAGTGGATGCCCACGCACACAATTCGTCGGTATATAGTTAACAAAATAAAATGACTTGAATGCTAAATCTTATCACTAGCCTAAACAAATTTATAATTAGTGGTACGCCATAGATACTAGTGAAGTTTTGTATTATATTTGGGCTGTCAATCTCCCTAAATTTTAAATTTGCACCTTATATGTTTCATTTTATTTTATAATCCATCATTAAACTATCATTGGGACTCATTATATTATATTTGAGATATGTCGTTACATCATATTTGATATATTTCATTGCACCATATTATGATACATCGTTAGCTAGTAGGGTTAGTCAGAGGTGGCAAGTACGATCGATTGGCGGTGGTTAATTGCGGCTGGCAGGTGATGGTGGCTAGTGGTCGACGATTATGGTGGTTGGAAGTTATCACCTGACCATACGACCTATATTGATCCCTCTTGTTCATATGAATTTGTTTAATGATTTGAGATCCTTAATGACCTTAGATTTCTATCATCTAAATACTTGATTTAACTAAACTATGTCGGATCTATAGTTTATTTGACCATTTAATTAACGATTTGAAGCCCGCAAATGTAATTTAGTGGCTTAACTTGATTGTACTAAAATCAAATCAATTTTGATATCATTGGTTTTGTCTTATCGAGGCTGGCACTTTAACTATAAACTCATTAAAATAGTGGCTTTGAAGATTTTGAATTCAAATATGAACAGCCATTGTTACAAAAATATATTGAGATTTGTGTCAAACAATAAAAATTATTGATAAATCATTCCTAAATATAATTAATTCATTTGCTTTTATTATTAGGAATATTTATATATAAATTACTTAATTCTCATATATTAATATAATGAAAGCTACATTTTGTTTTTTTTATGCGTGCCCGCCTATAGAAGAAATTATTCCGTACAGGCACCACATGCAGAGATACATGTGGTGTCCGATCTCAACCGTCGATCACCGCAATCAAATAAAAAAAAAGTTAAAAAGTGAAGTCTACCGAAATACATATTTGTAGTGATCAAGAGATCGGACACCGCATGCATCTCTACATGTGGTATCCTTATGAAATAATTTTTCCGCCTAGAGAGAGAGAGAGAGATACTTTACCCTTTTTTTCTTAATTTAAATTGCGTTCTTTTTTTTGTGTTATAAAGGCTTAGGGGTGTAAATGTAAAAATTAAAATGTAAACGTTAGTTGTGTAAAATATAGGAATTGTGTGTTATGCATGTAAATGCCTCAACTAATTCGTTAGTGTAGCGTTTAAATTAAAATTTTTATATTTTATTACAGATGTACCATTCTAACATGCCACGCAGGCTATAATGGGTGCCGTTGTAGGGTGCCACGTTTTATTGGAATGGTATGAGTCAGATAGGTCCCATTGCCGACATTAGTTGGCTTATTTTCTAGATAAAATAATGAAGAGTTTTAGAAATATATTTTTATTAATTTGTTTACTTTAAAAAAATAAAAATCTATACGTGGAGATCGAACCGCGTGTCGAGTCGGCATCGAACCGGAGTCAGAACTTCCTTCCGTCATTATAAATACCATCGATCTCACTGGAAGCCGGACCGAGAAAACTGGCGAAGGGATTTTGGGTAATCTGTCCTTTTTTTTCATTTTTTTCTTTCCATAATTTTTTTTCTTAGCTATTTGATCCTGTTAGGGTTTCAAGGCTTCTATTCTTTTTTTGAATTTTTGGTAGCTGATTGGTGTAATTATAGGGGGAGGATCTATTGATTTATGCGTCATCTGATTAAGATCGATCCTAATAATGATGGTAGATTTTGGCGATGCGATTTTTTTGAGCTATTTCTTAGTTTTCAGTAGCTAGTTGAGCTGTTAGCCAGGTAATTCAGTTGCGCAACTCTTCTGTTTGGTTCCCGATCGACTTGTATTTAGAATTGAATAAAGCCAAACCTGGAACGAAAACCAAATCAAATTGGTAGGGGTAGCTCAATTTCAGCTTAAGAACATAAGTCTCTGATAACTGATTATTGGGTTTAGGTTCTTTTGCTTTGAAGGGTTTTTAAGTGTTCGTCCTGAGTTGTTTACAGTTTATTCTAAATTGATGATTCAGTTAAGCATCTATAAAGTTTCATGAAAATAAATAAAATAAGCGTTGTGATTCATCTGAATTGATATAACGACTAGCACTAAGGGACTGTCTGGAAACAGATTTACGCCGAATTTTGGCAGGATATAAGCCGAATCCTGCCAGACGGTCATTTTGCACGAAATAAATCCCGGATTTCGGCTATAAATCCTGTAAAACCTAAATCCTAGGAATCGGTGGATTTAACTTTTGCGGGGCTTGGGATTGAATTTGAGAGCTTCCTATTGTTTCCACCGGCCGTACTATTTCCTAAATACTGGCTGAAATTGTCAAACAATTCTATCGGATTTGCTGGATTTAGTAAATCCGTTGTAACGTAGATTTATGGCTTTAACCCATTCAAGATTTAGTAAATCCAAATTACTTGATTTGCTAAATCCTAATAACTTAAATCGCATCTGAAGCTAGACAACCCGTAATAGAAGACAGATTTATAATTATACATATTATGCTCAAACCGTTTGGTTTAATTTATTCTGGTTTTGCAAAATTTCAAATATGGTTTAAAGTAAATGTGACAGATTAGATAAGATACTAAACATAAATCAAACCAAACAGTTTCATTCGAATTTTTGAATTTGATGGTTTTTGCATGGCCGTCAGTTAATTAAGTGCAATAATAAAAATTTCTGCTCTTCTTTTTTTAACTTGATATGAAGCTCCAACTAATTTGCGATTTATGGGAAAATGATTTTCTTTTCATTTAATATTGTGTGAATGCAGGGTCTCTTATTTGATAGAAGTAGACAATTTGAGGAGAAAAGTTGTAATAAAGTTGCCCAGAGAGGTGGTTTTTAAGAATGGATGGAAAACTTATTGATGGAGGAGAAAAAAATGTGAAAGATGAATTTTATATGAAAGTTAAAAGCAAGGAGGAGGAACCAAATCTACGAAAGGAAGAGAAAACTGAAGTGGAAGTGAAGGCCAAGTCTTTAGAAAAAGACGAGAGCAAGCATGATGAAGAGAAGGAAGAAAACAAAGATAAGAAACTCAAGGGAAAAAAAGACAAGCTGGGGGAACAAGATGAGGAAGTGAAGGAGGAGAAGGAGAAGAAAAAGGAGAAGGAGAAGAAGAAAGGTGACAAGTCGGAAAATCAAAAGAGTGACGATGAAGGTGAATTGAAAAAGAAAGAAAAAGGACTGAAGGATAAAGAGGGAAAGAACAAGGAAGATGGTGATGATAAAGAGAAGGATGGTAAGAAGGAAAAAAAGCACAAGGGAAAGAAAAACAAAACTGAGGAAGAAGAAGATAAGGAAGAGGATGCAAAGAAAGAGAAGAAAAAGGAAAAAGAGAAGAAGAAAAATGAGAAGGATGGGGATTCTAAGGTGAAGGACAAGAATGAAGAGTCCAAGGTAACTAAGGATGATGAAGGAAAAAAGGAAAAGAAGGATAAAGAGGGGAAGTTTAAAGAAGAAGAAGAAAAAGATGATGATGATGAAGCTGAAAAGAAGGTGAAAAAGAAGAAGGATAAAAAAAAGAAAGAGAAAGGAGAAGCTAAAGAGGAAAAGAAAAAGAAGAGCAAGAGTGAAGATGATGAAGAAGATGAAGATGATGAAAAAGAGAATTCATGCGAAGAAAAACAGAAGAACAAAAAGAGGAAGGGCATTGAAGAAGATGGTAATGATAATGAAAAACATGTTACCTCAAGGGGAATTGACATCGCAGAAGCTATAAATGATGGGAAAGAAGAAGACAAAGACAAGGAAAAGAAAAAGGATAAATCCAAAGAGTCAAAGGATGACAATGAAAGTAAGGGTAAGAAGGACAAGGATGGAAAGAACAAAGAGAAAGACAAGGATGGGAAGAAAAAAGAAAAGAATAAGGATGGGAAGAAAAAAGAGAAGACTAATGATCTTGGGAAGCTCAAACAGAAGCTAGAAAAGATTGACACCAAGATGGAAGAACTGCAGGCAAAAAAATCAGATATTTTGAGGCTGATCAAAGAAACTGAAGAGGCTCAAGCAAAACCAATTTTGAAAGAAGAGAAATTGACAGATGTTGCATGAGCATGATGATGAATGACAAAAGGGCATGGACAAAGTGCCTAATCTTTGAATAATTTTCTATAATATAAAGTTTTCTATCCATCATTTTCAGAAAATAACTGTAAGGCTAAATAAATGGCTTTCTTGTATGCCATTCTCGTTAGTTTGCCATGTGAAAAAATACTCATTAGAACGATAAAGTTTTCTTCTGCTTATTGAAGGTATGTTCTTTTCCGGCTTGCGGTATGCATCCCCTTACAACTCTTAATTAAGACTTTTGGTGCACATACTAAGTTCAAACTGTACTTTTTAAGCCATAATTAGAAAGTATTATCGTTATTTTCATACCATAGTGGCAGGTAATTCTTGTCTTAGTCAACAGAATATTTCTTTCTGCTTATTCATTGCAACTTGTGCTCTGACAAAGTAACATTTTTCTTACTTCAATGGACATTGATTAGAATAATATCTGCTATTCTTATTGCACATAAAGTGCTGGTAAGATCTCATTGTGCATAATGTGCGAACTAAAACCAATATTTCAGTAATTAGAAGAAAGCACCAAAAAATGAACTTTCTTTTTCTCAGTTAAACAGTACATATGATCAAATAGCATAATACTTTAGACAAAGTAGAAAGAAAAAAAAAATCACCTCCTGCTTCATAGGAGGATCATGTAAATATGCAAGAAAAAACATGAATTTGTAACACATTAGGCCTTGGTTTGTTCTGTTGTTAGACCAAAACCAAAGGGGAACAATGGATCATAGTGTTCATCGCCAACATTCATAGGGAGCTGATCCACAGACTTGAACCAGGTTCTTGGGAGCTTTCCAGTGAATCCATGGTCTCCAAAGAGCACATCTGCAACACCTTTTCCTTCAGTTCCAGGAAGCCAAGCGGCAACAAGAGCGTCAACCAGTGGGACATATGGCTCAATCACCAAAGGCCTGCCTGAGATGATGATAACAACGCACTTAATGGACCCACAAACATTCTCAATGATACTAGGACCAGGATCAGGAAGCGTAAGATTAGCGTTGTCGCCGTAATATTCCGCATAGGGATATTCTCCCACCACCACTATTGCGTAGGAGAAGTCATTTTCTTGGATGAAGCTAGCACTTGGAAACTCGGAGTAGATTACTTTACTATCAGAGTGTACTGTCGATTTTATTGCCTCTAGGATTGTTGTTCCTGCATGGCAAAAAGAATATGATCAATACATGTTATTAGAGAGAAGTGTTCAAATAGTCCACCAACTCTTTAGAAGGGAGACCTTATTAGAATGGACTGTAATAGTTTCGACAGAAACATATCTCAACCCCAATTTAAAGAGTCTGAGGATTAATTTGATACTTTTATGGACTGTGATTAAATTGTTCTTATATATGTAGTTAGGGGGCTATTTTGAAACTTGACACCATTTTATAAAATTCAAAGATGAGATTTTTATAGAAAGGATATAGAGACAAAATATGCTGACCAACAGTGATATTCCCAGACTGTCCTTGCCAGTTTGTTGTCCACCCTCCACACTGAAGCCCTATGTCATGAGCATGACTCCCTGCAACAAGGATCATCGAATCTCTCTTCGGAAGAGGAATTATTGTTTCTTCAGGAGATTTTCCATTTTTTAGAAGCACGAGGGATTTTCTTACAGCTTCTCTTGCCAATTTCCTGTGTTTCTGTTACATCGAATAAACACTTCTAATTAGTACATACCTTTCTTAGGGTCTATCTGGAAACAATTTTAGTAGATCTTGTAAATCCCAGGATAGATTTAAAACAAGATCGAGAGAAACTAGAAGAAACTAGATTTATTAAATTCAGGATTTAAAATTTGCCTTCTTCCCGAGCTGATCCGCTAAGCTAAGGTCGCCATAGGGATTCTCAAATAGACCCATAGAAAACTTGACCCGCAAGATCCTTCTTACAGCATCATCTATTCTGTTCATGGGAATGACATTTTTCTTCACAAGATCAGTCAGGTTGCCAATGAAGCTTGGGTAGTCATTAGGAACCATTACCTGCATGATCATTCCAGCAGGCCAGATGAAGCTTGTTTTAACATATGGCTGATTGGAAAATTTTGCAAAGCAATTTTTACATGCAAAAATTCAAAAGTTTTCTGTTTTCAAGCTCAAGTCGTTCATGCTAGAGGTCTCATAGATGATAAACCAAAAGTTGCAGTTTTACCCTTGAAAATATCTTAAGGGAAATTTACATAAATATCACACAATTCCTTATTTATTTACTTATAGAGCACGAGAAGTTTAATATTTACACTATGCATGAAAAGTTTATTTCAATTTTAAAAAGATAGCATTGGTGATGTTTGAGTGGTATGCATGGAATTATAAATGCTTAGGTGTGGTATAAATGTAAATTGTAAATACATAATAATTGGTGGTTTATGTAAATCTAAATTATTTTGGTTTCAATATACTGACCATGTCGATGCCAGCGTTGACTGATGCTTCTACAGAGTATGTGTAATTAGCGTGGGGTGGTGAGGTGATTCTGTCAATACCCTCCCAATCTGATATCACAAAACCCTTAAAAGCCAACATCAAACAAAAGTTAGTCTTCACGTGCTACAAAATCAAACAATTATGAGAAAGCAATCTGAATAACCCACCCTGAATTTAAGCGTGTTCTTAAGGAAGCCTGTAATGAGTTCGCGGTTAGCATGCATTTTTTTCCCGTTCCAGCTGGAGTAAGAAATCATGATGGTGGCAACACCCTTGATGACGGAGTCGTGGTAACCCGGCATATGAATGTTAAGCAAGCCCTGTTTACTGATGATCGTGTTGTTCTCATCGATTCCTCTTTGCGTCCCGCCATCGCCAACAAAATGCTTGGCGCATGCCGCGACTTTTTTCCTGGTTTTAGAATTTCAAAAACCTTATCATCATTCGATCGATAGCGACTAAGGTTCTATTTGGGGTAGGGTGCTATTTTTTTGAAAATGGTTGTAAAGTTTTAGAGAAGTAAATACATTTTTTGAAAGTTACACTAGGAATTATAAATATATATTTTTTTCAAAAAAAATAAAAACTGTAGTTTTCTTCGCATTTTAATAGATTAGATTAAAAAAAAAACAGCTTTCCACTGTAAAATTTCTAAAAAAAATACCAAGAAAGTAGTCCACCGACAATGTTATGGTGGTAGAATGAAAAGTAAAACAGACAAAAAATTGTCTCAAACAAGAGAAAATATTACATTCTAACACTACACATTTGGATCTGCAATTACGGAATGCCACGTCGGCGCAAATCCATGCTTATGATGACGAGGCTTCCTGTGATTGAATGTCCGGATATAATATTTTCTCCCCAAACAGATCCTAAATCATACTTTATTTCTTCCTTTTTTTTAATCTCTAATTTAAATATAGGTAGAATTGGGTAGTTGAGGATTGGTTATAGGTGGTCTTACGGTCCTGAGACGTGGGGAAAACTCTTGAGATTATTATGTGGAATATCTCCTTGAAGTCCAGGAATAATTTCTGTCATTTCTCTAACAATTGAGGGGTCTTCACTGAAACTTTCATAGCATCGACCCCACCTTGGATCCCTGCAGACCTGCATATGATCGGTAGATGTTTAGTTAATAAATACATTGAATAGAGATTAATAGAGCCCATAAATTAACTTTCTTCCCAATTCTTGGACAAAATTTAAACACAACTTACAGCAATACATGGTGCAAACACGTATGGGATGCCTGTTGCCCTTACTTCTATTGCTGTTGCTGCTCCAATTTTCTTAACAAGTTTAGGATCCCTAATAAACAAAAAAAAATCATTTTATATAAAAATATTACGTTTTTTTTTGGCAATTCATCATTTTTTGTCTGCACCAACTGTAGCTTATTATGCTTTTGGAAAGGATTTTAGATGAGATATATCAGAATTTACACTAATATGCATGGTATTTGAATTGCTCTTTTTGGTCTGCTTGGGACGGTTGTAGTTTTTTTCGTAAATGTCGTTGTAAAGCTATGGTGAGGAAAATAATTTGTTAAAAAATGAAGGTGTAAATTATAATTTTTACTTTTTTCTAAACGTCAAATAACAAATTTCTTTTAGCCATCACATTTTAATATATTTGGTTACGGAAAAAGCTTCGCAGTTAGAAAACTATCCCGAACAAGAGAAAATATTATGTGCGGTGGATTGCATATCCGAATAATGGTCTGAATGTGACCACGACGCCATGCATGTACCGCACAACAGTCAATTTGAACTGTCGTTTTGAGCTCCAAAGTGACCCGTAATCTTGAACCTAGTGGAAAGAGCAGTCCTATTAGCTACAAAGTTTAAAACTAGTTCCATAACTTGCCTGGTAGCTCCCAACCCAACATTGTGGGGGAATATCGTCGCATTGTAGACATTGTTATGGCCATGAACCGCATCAATTCCATAAATCATCGGAATTCCTAGACGCGTCGAAAGGCTGCCCTTTTGAAACTCATTGACCATGTTCACCCATTCCTCCGGCTTCGCCATGAGTCGAGGCACACTGCCCCCGCCACTAAGTATGCTACCTGTACAAGCAGAATGCTTTTTTGAGTTTGAAACATCTGTATTGTCAATGTACAATGTATTGGTGTGTAATGTTAGGTAAAACGCAGGAACATACCGATATAGTAATCTTGTAGGATTTGAGGAGTCGCCACCTGCCTCTCAATTTGTGTCATTTGGCCAATCTTTTCTTCAAGACTCATTCTTCCCAGCAAGTCTTGTATGCGTGCTGCCAATGGCTGCTTTGGATCTCGGTATTTGAAATACCGTGCCTCTCCCATTGATGCCCAGAGGAACATGAAGATACAAAATGCTTGTATTCTTGCCATTTTCTGCTTCAATATCCACAAAAAAATTGCTTCAGTTGCAATTTTTTTATGAAATTATAAATTTATACAACATTGATCGATTCTTCATGATTAGCCGCCAAATCATGACATGATTGTATTCATTTCCTTTGTTGATTCTTATTTTATAGAAAACATATATGTTTTTTTCTATAGAAATTTTGTTTTTAGGATAATGGATATGAAATGCATTTTTTTTTTCTCCAGAGTGAAATGGAAAGAAAGAATCAATAAGCTTACAACAGTAGCACCAAAAATAACATTTAACTCAAATCACATTATTATTGGACATTTACATGCATACCACCTTATATATATATATATGTATGTATGGATGTATGTATGTATGTATGTATAGATGACACAAACTTTAGGTGGTAGACAAGTAAATAGATAGGAATTGAGTTGGTATGCATGCAAATCTTCCTATTATTTAAATAATCAGAGGTTAAAGAGAAAAGGCTTTTTCTATATGAGACGGATTGAGGAGAGAACAAACTTACTTCAGAAGAATCCTATGAAGAATGCAAAATTTGATTTTAATTACAAAATTACAACTGGAGTCGATTGTGAAGAGAACGATGTTGGGATTTGAGGTATTTATAGAAGGCCGTTAACTTGGATTACTTGCTTGAATTGGGGTTAAGGATAGGATTAGTTTATAATTATGGGCTTTAGTTTGTAAGAATTGCTTTTTTTAGTTGGGTCAATCTTTTGAGATGAAGGGAGTTTGTGAGACGATTTTCTTCTTCTATTTTTAGAAGATACTTTTCCTTTTGTGGAACAATATTCTTTTCCTTTTTAGAGGTAGTTGTGTTCTCCTTTCACTTGTTTTGAGTGTCAATTTTTATTTAACATTTTTTATTTATTTACATATATAGGATTTTAATCTTTAAAATATAGTGGTTTT
Organism: Phalaenopsis aphrodite; assembly: GCA_003013225.1. Classification (NCBI taxonomy): domain Eukaryota; kingdom Viridiplantae; phylum Streptophyta; class Magnoliopsida; order Asparagales; family Orchidaceae; genus Phalaenopsis; species Phalaenopsis aphrodite. Next base: position 2,497,225 of record NEWO01000035.1, on the reverse strand, counting down.
TACTTGCCTCTAATGAATTTACTCATGATTTTTTTTTAATTTTTTTTAGGAAAAAATATAATCTATCTTTTCGTGGAATGGTTTTTAAGTTGGTGGTGTAATTGAGCCAAGTCTGTTGGTGAGCCTGCTCGACTTTATAAGTGACTTATTAATTGAGAGCTCAAATCTAGCTCGACACTACTCATTAGCTTGTGATTTAACTCTTTTAAAAAAAATATTAATATAAAATATACTACAAAAGATATTATAGTTTATAACTTTGTGTTTAAATTAATAAAAATATTTTATATTTATATTAAGTGATTATTTATTATTTATATCGTAATTTTTTATTTTATTTATTATTTTATTTTGGCACTAGTTTAAATGAATGTTATTTTCTCTTTCTTATAATAAACAAGTTAGCTCGTGAGTCGGTTTGAACTCAATGATAACTCGAACTAGATTAATTGATCTAGCTCAAGTTCAAACTTATGGTGGCTCGAGCTCGACTCGATTCATTTACACACATCGACGGTTCCCATTATCAATCTCGGTTGGCTTATTTTTTGATACAATAATGAAGAGTTTTGGATACAAAAAAAAATAAAAAAAAAATAACAACAACAAGCCTTTATCCCACTAAGTGGGGTAAGCTACATGAATAATTTTTCTCCATTGTGAGTGTCATATTTTTGTTTAATTTTAATAAATTAAAATAGTTTTTTTTATGCAATATGCACAAATCTTTCTAGGTTTACCTTTGTCTTTCTTAATAAAAGTCGAATCTGAAACATCTACCTAATCAAATCATCAGATGGTTAAAGTTTAATGTGACCAAATCATCTAAGATGGCTCTCTCTAATTTTGTCTACCATAGGAGCTACACCAACCCCATAATTGATATATTCATTTCACAATTGTCTCTAGGAGTGTAAAACCACTCATCCACCTAAGCATTCTCATCTCGGTAATACTTAAATTAATTTTATGCTTCTCTTTTAAAGGCCAACATTTTGCACCATAGAGCATTGAATGTCCCACCATTATCTTATAAAATTTTACTTTCAATCTACGTGACACTTTTCAATCATACAATAGGACCGAAGCATTCCTCCACTTCAACCAACCAACTTGAATTCTACTAATAACATCCCCATCTATATCACCATCACTTTGTACAATAAACACGAGATATATAAAATGCTCATACATTTTAATAATTTGATCATCCATAGTTACAGCTCTGTCATTAAAGCTACTATTACTAAAATTACACTCAATGTATTAGTTCTACTCAAACAAAGTCATTAGAATCCAAAGTAGACCTTCATAATTCAATTTTTTCTTGAAATCTTTCTCCAGTCTTATCCGCAAGAAAGTATCATCTGTGAAAAACATACACCAAAGGATATCTCTTGGAACCTTACTGTATGTTTTTTATAAACCAATAAAAATCATATATAGATCCTCCTTATTCTCTCTTCACTTCTCCATCAAACCTCTCAATAAATGTATAGCTTCCATACTGGACATGCCCTTCATAAATCTAAATTGATTATGAAAAATCTTTGTAATACGTCTTAACCTATGTTCAATTACACTCTCCCATAATTTTAAAGTATGACACATCAACTTAATTCCTCTATAATTTGTGCACTCTTATGCATTCCCTTTATTCTTAAAAATAGTGATCAAAATACTCTTCCTCTACTCCTCAGGCAACTTTTTAGTTTTTAAAATAATATTAAAGAGTTTTGTAAACCAAGAAACTCCCAAATATCCTAAATATTTACACACTTCAATTGGAATCATCGAGTCATACAGACTTTCCACCTTTGGTTTTCTTTAAAGCCTCATCAACTTCTTTTTTACTAATACGACAGTAAAAATAAAACAATATATCATTATTAGCAATACTAAGATCTCTAAGATCGATCGTATTTTCAAAATTTTATTTGAAAAGTTTGTTAAAATAACTCAGCCACCAATGATGAATATATTTCCAAAGAAAAACACATTTTGATTTTCATCTTTAATGCATTTACTTGATTTAAATCTTTACTCTTCATTTTTCTTTGTTTGACTAGTTTATACATATATTTTTCAATCTTTTTAGTTTCTAATATATTATAAAGATCACTAAAAGCAGAATTTTTAGTGTCACAATTTGTTCTCTTAGACTCCATACGGGCTATTTTATATTTTTCTCAGCTCTTTCTGATTTTACATTTAAACAATTTTTATAATGTACATTCTTATGTTGTATCTTTTCTTGCACATTATTATTTCATCATCAATAATTTTTTTTAACAGAAACATTTCGTTTTGATTCTCCAAGTACATCTTTTTGAAACTTATTTAGTAGTATTCGCTATTTTATCTCACATAGAATTTGCTTCTTAAATAGATTTTTAGTAAAACTATTTTTAAACCCAAATAAAATAGTATTTGCTACTTTTTTCCACATAGAATTTATAAGAAAATCGAACTTAAATAGATTTTAATTTGCTCTGAATTAAATGATTTTGAGATGGAAAGATTTCATAGGTGCTAAAGTCACCTCCTATAAAGAAGAGAATGCATGAAGAGAGAGTGTCAATACTGGGATGCATGCATGGATGTTCGTAGACGCATTATACACACCTAATATTTTTTTGAGACTATGTGACCTTATGTTATTAAAGCAACATTTTTGTATGTTAAAAAAAATAAAATAATAAAATTAATGTGGCGCAATTTTATTTTCCAGCTTTATCAATTTTCTTAAAATTTCTTATTTTTTAATATTAAATTAAAAAAAAATTATTGTTGTTCTTGTGCATCTTTTGTTGTACTCTTCTTGGTAAATGTTGGTGATTGTTTCAACTGACTTTAGGCGTTGTTAGTGAGCCTTTGATTTCGTTCGCTATTATTGTTGCTCTGCCTTCTCTATTTGAAGGCATTGTTGGTTCTTCTGTGTGTTTTTTTAAGAGTTAGTTTTATTAATAAAATTGGTGTGACCCTTATATTTTATTAAAATAATAACAATAATAATATTTTTATTATTATTATTATTATTATTATTATTATTAAAAAGAAAATAAAAAAAATCCTATTTTTAAAGTGTCCATTTATTTACTTTAAAAACAAATAAATTCTCTCCGTGTAGAACTAACCGCGCGTTGTCGGAATCGAACCGCCGTCGCAAAAGAAGCGGTCACCTCAACTGATAAAGCGATTATTCTTTTCCATCAGCCACTATATAAATGCCATCAATCACCGTGGAAGCTTGGCCGAGAAAGCAGTGGCGATTGGCGAAGGGATGTTAGGGCTTTGTTTTTTCTCCACTCTTTCGAGAAGTTTTACCTTAACTATTTTATCCTGTTAGGGTTTCGAAGCTTATACGCCTTCCTTTTTTATTTTTTAGGGAACCAGTTGGTGTGATTTGTGAGGGAGTATCTATTGATTCGTGCATCGTCTCATCAAGAAATCATTACCAATTATGGTGATGGTTTCAGCGATCTGATTTCTTTTGACCTATTTCTTACTTTATGCCCGAGTTTTCCGAATCAGTTTGTATTTTGAATAGAATTAAGCCAAAACTTGAACAAAAAAACCTAAGTAAATGTATTGGTTAAGTTCAATTTCAGTTTAGTAATTGATTTTTGGGTTTCGGTATTTTTGCTTTGAAGGGTTTTTAATTGTTTATCCTGAGTTGGTTACAGTTTATTCTAGATTGATGAAACTGTTAAGCATCTACAAAGTTTCATGAAAATAAATAAAGAAATTGTTGTGATGGCAAAAAACTTTTTCCTTCGAACAATGTTGGGATTTGGGGTATTTATTGTTAGATGTTAGATTTTGGTTTAGAAATGGGATCTGGATAGAAGCAGTTCAAAATTATAAGATCCAGTTCGTAAGTATTGCTTGTTTCAGATAGGTTAATCTTTTTTTTTTTCATGATTTTCTAGATAGAAGGAGTTTGTTAGACGATTATCTTTGTTCTATTTTTAGAAATCATTTTTTTTTTAAGCAGTATTTTTTCTTGTTTAAGAGGATTTTGAGTTC